>JAAAKO020063942.1:0-24458 GCA_010015015.2 Bolitophila cinerea | reverse complement strand
TATTTAATTCTGCTTTATCCGACAAAGGTATGGCGCCTAAGTCTTTAGCGAGTAGATACAATACCGCAATTTACTTACAGTACTGGCGCCTTGGACTTTAGCTCTTATGTCTTGTAGCTCAGTAGTCCTTGGTGCATTGTGCGAATATGGGACTGGCGCTTCTATCCCCACACTTAATTATATCTCCGGCAAATGTAAAACGCCAAAGTGTTCAGTTTAAAGCTTGGTTTAAGATGAAAATACAGATTGCGGAATCAACTGCAACGTTGCCATCAACCTCCTTACCGAGAGAAAAATTTTACCATGACCAACCTCTATTTTGGGGTAAAATCTAATGATGCATTTATTTAAAACAATAACATTTATTCAAACCTTTTAACTTTTTTTTTTTATTTCTTCAAATAAAGAAGTTTCATACAAACCTAAAAGCCCCAAAAAGGGTGATAGGGGGGTTGACGCCAAAATAAAATTGAAGAAATATGATCAGGAAGCAAAACTGAAGACTTTGTTGATTTTTTTATTATTTTAAAAAACGCCCCTTTGCCAAATCTAATTTATTTAAGGAAAATTTTTTTTGATTAAATGATTTTTTTTAAATAACTACGTTTCCCTAGGGAAGATAGGGTAAAAAGGCCGACATCGTGATCTTTAATATTTATTTTAAAATACAAATAAAATGTAAGGTTTGGCTAGTCTTTTCCTTGTTTTTGCACATTTTGTTTATTTTTACATATTTTTTGGTTTAAATGTGACCATGCCAAAACATATTTTGGGGTACATTGTAATAATGCCATTATTTAAAAAATCGTATATTTAATCCCATTTTTTATTTCTTTAAATTAAGAATTTTCATACAGACTTTAACTAGCATCACATTCAGACTTATATAAAGTGTATTAAGTTATAAAGTGTACCTTTTAGCCGTATCACTGATGGTAAATATATTGTAAGGTTAAAGGTTAAAGTTGGGTATAAAGTGAAAAATTACATATTTTAAAAAGTTTTTTGTGTGTAGTGTTTTAAAAGGGAGAAATTTTCAAACAAAGAATATACCTGTTAGAATTACCAGGAGGGAATATAAGAAGAGTAGTTCTTTGCATAAAACAAGCAAAATATTATAAAAAAGCAAGCAAAAGACTAGCAAAAACTAAAATATTATTTACCAGGGAAGATTAGAGATTCATAAAACAGCAGGGATTTTTTCTATTGTTAGCAATTTTTGAAATACACAATTCTGCTAAAACATTATATAAAGGGGACGATTTTTAACTTAAAGGGAAAGGCTTAAGAGGATTTTGCTACAAATTTATTATCATATATTCGTAATCAACGGAAAAAAATATATTTAAAAAAAAATAACAAATTTAGGGTCCTAAGAAATGGTAATTTTGCTTTTATCATAATTGGTGAAAATTATAAGAGATATTAACATATTTTGTATAATTCAAACTGTAACTAGATATTAAGTTTCTTCATTTAATGATATTTTGGTTCTTTGTCGATGCTGGTACTAGTATTTTATTATATTAACATACATCTTCTGTAGTTTTTTTAAATATTTTATAAACATAATATTTTATAGATACTAATTTAAAAATGATACAGTCTTGAAGATTTTTTATAAAAAAAAACAGGTATACTTCCTTTGTTTTTTTGTATATTTATTTTAAATAGAGTTTAATAGAGAACAATCTATTGTCCTTTACATATATTTAAAAAAAGCAATTTGCAGAACCATAAATAAAAACACTAATGTTTGCAATATAAAAAAATAATATTTGAAATTATTTGATTGATATTCCAGAATGATAACAAAATAACATAAACATCAAAAAAATAATAAAAAATAATGCGTATCAATAATTTATAGATACTCTCTTCAGATCTATGATAAAAATCTCATCAGTAAAGCTAATATTTATATTTATTCATTGGTTTTCTTGACTTAAAACCACTGAAATTATCACCCTTTGCCGGAAAACTATAATTATGTATTATAAACTAATTTTATTTACATGATTTTAAGGTTACAAGATTCCGTTAAGTTTTTTTTTTAGATTAAATGCTTTTTAGTTTTTTTTGCCTTACTCAGTTTTTGGTTTACGTGTATTATTATAAAATCAAATCATTTTGGTAACAAAGGATAAAAAAAATTTAAACAAAAAAAAATATAACAAAAGAAAAGTAAATTAATGAATTATTTCTGAAACATTATTTTGATTTTGCAATACATTTTTTTCTGAGCAATTAATTAAAAGCAAAAAAAAATGTTTTTCTATTCTCTATTTCTTTGGTTGTATCTTTCCTTATATCTCTCTAGATTCTTCTTCTATTTTCTTTTTCCTACCTATATCTATTTTCTTCTTTCGTTTCTCTCTTTCTATTTTATCTCTTTATATATACTTTGTACAGGTAAATAAAAAACTGTCCAAATTTTTAAAAAATTATAAGGTTAGTTTTTGGTAATCTACAATTTCCGCAGTGTTTGTGATCAAAAACCAACCCCCAAAATGTGTCTCGACAAAAGTGCACATTTAAATTTCGCGTCGTTTGCACAGTTTTTCGCGCGTATCACCGTGCGTGAGTGCCGGTGTGTGCGTGTTGATATGCGCAACGATAACGGTAAATTATAACCTATAAAACCGAAAATGCGGTTCTCGCTCGTACAAAATATGTCAATAAATTTGGCGATGATGCGTCGTCGAGAGACATTTAGCGAAAACTGAGAGCTCAGAGCTGCACACGTCCCCGCTGGTGTGTCGTGTCTGCGTTTGTGTTTGCGCTCGCAGGGGTGTTTGTGTGTGTGTATGTGTTTGTATACCGCACGGGTGGCGGCAGAGGGTGGCGGATAGGGAGTTTTATCTACGTATGTATATATATAAAGTCTATATATAGTATATACATTTATATGTGTTTTGTTTGCGGGTGACTAAATGACGGCACCATTCCGTGCTCGCATTGTACAGCACAAGTACAAGTGAAACTAAATATATATATATGCATACATATACAGAAAGACATACATATATACAACATATTTATACAATATGTATAACTATATTCATTCATATATAGACACACGCGACGGGACGCGGGAGTCGCGAGTATAGCGCTCCGCGTACGCGAGGAGGGAATGAGAGAAGGATAATTCGCATGGATTCACTTTGCGACGGATGCAAAAATCAATATCACACGCAGGAGAACACACAGTCGTCGTGTGCGCCCCGAGGGCTATGTGGATGGTTGGGGTACGAAGGCATATAGGGGTTGCGTGGCGACAGTGTGGGTACGGTGCTGTGACGAGAACGCTCGTGCTCGAAGTGTACGGGGACAGAGAGTATGGGAATGAGGTGCGGCAGGAAGAGATTACATGGGGTTTATGCTTTTGGTGTGTATTATGAATTGGGTAGATATATATAGTAAATATATATAGAAATAAAATATAATATACACAAAACGAGCGACGGTTTTTTAAAGGGAACTTATTCTACTTTAAAATAAATGAATTTTGGATCGGTTAAAGCGGCGCTTTTGAACCAATCAGGGCGTTCGTTAGTACTAATAAGGGAAATATTTTGTTTGGATGTTTGATGATTGTTGGATTGATTTTTTTTCTGTGTATAATATACCTTATTAATTATTAGTTACTTTATTACAGATGAAAAATATTCGACGTGTATTCTGTTACATTTTGAATGATGTTATGGGATTATATAAATATTTAATAAAAAAATGATGTTACAACTTATAATTAACGACAACTAAACAATTTTGCTAGCAAATAATTAGCAAAATCTAAAATCTTAACTACAAAACTAAAATAAAATAATCCTCCAGTAACATATTCTCAAACTTATTCTTATTAGGAAGCAATAATCAGGCGTATTCACGCTCAAAATATGTTAGGTTTTAGACCTTTTAAAACATTTTAAAATACGATTTTCTCTTATAAAAACTGCTTTAATTTTTTTAGCATATAATCCGAACCTATTTTTTTACGCTAATATCAACAAATATTTCAATTTTAGGAAACATATGAAACATTTTATTAATGTTCTAAATATCTAAAATGTCTAAAACCTAAAATATTTTGAGCGTAAAAAAAGCCGAATATATATTTTATTAAATAAAAAAATATAGCAGAATTTGTGTACAATTTTTTTTTTCTAGAAATATATTGCATTATAGTATTTTTATTGGTTATTAATAGAGCCAGGATAAACATGTAAATACATATTTTAATTTTGCGAAAATAAATCAAAAATGTTCACACAAAAAAAAAATAAACATAAACAATTTATAAAAATATGGCGACAGTGACATTGCTTCGTCAGATAGATGGCTCACAATTCATTATCTTAAAATTGCAATAGCTCAATATTTATAAAGTGATGGCGCTAGTGACCTAAAAGTTAAAAAATGGTGCACTTATGTCATCTCTGTGTTGGCCAGATTTGAGACTGGCGCTTGCGTCCACACACCGCTTCTGAGACCTTATTGCTGACTGCATTTCATTTATTTCTGAAATACTTCTCGTCTTCCTTCTTTGTTTCCTTCAATTTTGTTTTGGTCAGAGCCCAATATCTCTCAACAGGCCAAAGCTCTGGACAACTTGGTGGTTGACTTCCTTTGGCACTTTTTCGATGTGTATGTCTTTGCACCATTTTAGGGACACTTTGCTGTAGTGGCAAAATGCTAGATCAGGCCAAAAGAAAGTAGAAACTCTGTGTTTTCTAATAAATGACAGCAATCTTTTCTAAGGCACTCTTTCACATAAATGTCACCATTAATAGAGCCAATTGCTACGTAACTCTTACTTCTTAGCCCTCAAGTGTAAATCGCTTGCCAAACGAGAAACTTCTTAGGGTACTTTGACTTTTGTTTTATTTTAAATTGTTTCTCGACTTTGCCTCGTTTTTTTGCGGTACAATAATGCTGATCTGTCAATTGGGAAAATTTTGACAATACATTAGTTTCATCGTCCATAATACAGCAATTGAAGTTTGAGAAAAAATCTGACTTACAATTTTTAGCTCGTCGCTGTGCTTCCAAGTTCTTTGTGGAATTCCTGTCCGGTACTGACTGTTCTTTGTAAGTATTAAGGCCCGCAGCTTTGATTTTGTGAACTTAAATACTCGCTGCAGCTTGCTTTAGCAGCCAATTTGCAGCAACGATTTTTTTTCTTCTTTAACTTCATACGAAACCTTTTTTTCTTCCAGAACTTTCAAGTCTCTATCAAATTCCTTTAGAATATTTGATACTGTTTTACTTTTTTATGTGAAACTTTTGCCTTATTGGTTTTATGGCTCCATCGCGAATTTTCTTTAGAAAATCGAACAATTAATACGCGTCTTTTCACTTCCGATGTCATAACTCAAACTAAAGTTTACATACCGGAAAAATTCTAACAGCAATTTGTCAGAATTTTTTTTTGTCATAAAGCTGATGGACATAAGGCCAATAACATAAGGCCAATAACTTAACGACATAAATATAAATCATATAGTTTCTGCGGTAGCCTAGTCTGAGGAAATCGTAATAGATTGATTACTAGTGTGATTTTCCAAAAGCAATAACAGTTCGACAGTATATAAACTAGTTATTTTGTATAAACGTCATGTCATAAAGAGTATATGGGAACATGATGTTGATGTACACTAACTTTTCGTGGACTTTAAGTAGGTAGGACTGATGCATCAGCAGACCAAAGCTGTGGACAGCAATAAAATAACTACGCATAACACCAAATATAATATAAGGTTTTGGTGGCAAAGAGCAGTCGTCTTTGGTTGGAGGTCACCCTGTGCTGAAAGACCAAAATTAAGATATTCTATAACTGAATAATATTTCATCTAACTTATAGGACTAATGGGGGTCCGTGAAGTATTTTTTAATGGGTCCATGAACTAGCTGTTTTTATTAGGTATAGTCTTTAATATTGTCACATCTCTCGATCATAGGAAATGACTGATGTGGTTAACATTATACGACGTAAAAAAAGGAAATTTAAAAAAATAAAAATGTATCATTTTAATTGTAAAGTTGACACTTTTACAACTAAATGATGATATAGAAAATCCATGGAAAAATTAAATAGTTATAAACAATTTTGTGATTTTACTAAATTTCAATTTTTATTGGTATTTCGCATTTGTACATTTTTTAAATTTAGTTAAAGCAACACTTAACGAGGATCCCTTAAGCATTTGCGCTTTTAATTAACATTATTCGGTGCTTTGCATTATTTTCAAGAGACTTTAGTCAGGAAAAGTCTTGACTTATTCTGAAGTTAACTAACGTCCTTAGAATGTACAGACATGTTTGAGTTGCCTTATATTAAATGTGTAATAATCGATCCATCCTACTATCAATATAACGTTCACGTATGAGATATGACTAAGTCTGCAATCCCTGCAACAAACAAACCTTGGCCAGACGCAAACAAGTTCAATACTAACCAAACATATACATTATACTTATACAAGATACATGTGAACGCAATATATAAATTAGGGGTGATCAAGAAAAAATGTAATTAAAAATATAATAAAATATGTTTTTTCATTAATTTACGGGAAGCTTAATCTCAGAACCTAAAAATTAAAAATTACATATGATGTATCGAATAATTTTAAATTGTTTTTTTTTTAAAGCTAACTAAATTATGATTTAGCAGGGAAAGGATAAGAGTAGAAGCTCATGAATAAATTTCTTATAAAAAGGTAGGGACTTTTCTATATAGTTACCCTTTTTGCAACTTCCCCCACTCAGCCCACGCTTCCCCCTAAAAAATCATTCCAAAGAGTGATTTTCATGGCTAAAGTACAGTTTAGGGGCAGTGAAGTAAAAAAAGGTATACACAATATTGAAGGAAATAAGCCTTTGAGTACGAAACCGGTTTCAGATCGCGGCAGTCGCTTCCCTCCTTAGAGCGGGGAGGCAATAAAGTTTGTATATGAATCTTTTTTGTTTAAAAAAAATTAAACAGAATTCCTAATAAAAGTATTAAATAATTTGCATATTCTTTTTTTTTTTTTTAAATCTGCGAAATTTTATTTTCCCAGATAATGAATTGCTTATTTGCTTCACAAAAATGAAGCAAAATAGTAGCAAAAAAACAAGCATAGGACTAAAATAACAAATAACTAAAATGACAGATAAACTTAAATATACATAAAAATGATTATTAAGTTGTCCTTAAAAACATATATATGCAGTTTTTTTAAGTCATCCAATCGAATTCTATTAAAAAAACTTAAATAAAAATATGTTATACAAACTTCAACCACTCGCCCTTAAAGGAAGCTACCGACGCCATCTGAAACCTGATCCGTTTTCAAGGGCTCGGAATTTGTGCAGTTTATTCTTTAGTGCCCCATCCCCGCATATCATAATATGGGGTCTAGAAAAGGAACCCCTTAGATGTGGAAGGGGTTCAAAGATTTGGTAAAAAAATTGGAAAAAATATATTCTAGAGCGTCTCGGAAAGTGTGCTAAGTGTGTTGTTTATCAAATTAAAGGTATTTAAAATATTTATAATTAAAAAATAATAAGGGTTCGAAGGTTTTCAAAAAAAAATTATATTTCGTATAAATTGCGAAAAAAAAGTATGCCATTATTTTATAAAAGGCCAAACCTAAACAGTCCTTTAGTTTTACGGGCCGTGGACACCCTTTTTAGGGCAATATAAGCTTAATATGGATTTAGGCCATTCAAACCCTAAAATAATAATATAAATAATATCTCCTGAATGGGGGGGGGGTCTGATATCCCACTTTTATTTTTATATTATAGATATTTTAGGTACCTTTAATTTAATACCAAAAACACACTTACCACACTTCCCGCTACACTCCGAAATATTTTTCTAACTTTTTACCATATCTATGAACCCTATGAACCACTACGGGGATCATTTCCTAATTGTACATTTATTATTTTTTTTATCATATTCATAATCATCAAAAAAATAAATGAACAAAATTGTAAAATTTTAGGCCCTCGGAAATCGTATTATTGCCATAAAAATTCATATAACAATGATCACCCCTAACACACATGCATTCACAAACTCAGCCAAATCCACTCATTTGTTTGACGCAACGCGTACGACCGCACTGCTGCGGCGCGCATGGTTTAACGTTTTTGCGTCATTGCGCGCGTCGTCGTCCGTTCTTCGTTTACTTACGTCGCGTCGTTTACGTTCACGCAGAATACTGTAATAAGTGCGCGGCGCGCCGTGCAAAGTATATAAATAAAACAACAAATTTTCTTACATTTTGGCAGTTTAGCGTATTTCTGTAGTATACTACAGACAAACAGACTAAACACTCAGATACTCAGAAGTCGGAATACAGAGCGGAGTAAACATTGGTGCAGAAAACGTAAACGCCGAAGAGTAATTCCGTTTCAGTGAGCACCACCGAGTCCATTGTATTTTGTGTGTATAGTGTTACAGTTACAGTTAGTGAGTTATTATAGTGTATATATTCGATTAGATATCCCATGTATTGTGTCTCGCCTGTCTCTTGTGTCTCTGGTGTCTCGTATGTGTTTATATATTTTAGTGTGAGTGCACTCGCGCACGCTCGCGACATAGCGCAGCTGTTATTCTACGTGTTCACATATTTCTGCGTTCAATAGACCCCTGATACTAAATTTGTATGTGTGGAGTGTGGACTTGTATATAGTGTATTCTGTATTGTATCCATACAAAAACACACACACACTAACTCTTAACAAACATAATATTTACGATTGTCGATTGAACGGGAAAAACTCATACATATTACATACAAACAAAATAATAACATAAATATAATCCCAAAGAGTTCGAAATATTCTACCAAGAGGATCATATCGATACTCGCTGCCGTTGCCCGTTGCGCCGCGTTTCGTCCGTCGCGTCGTTGCCGTCTCCGCGCTCCGTCGCAGTTGTCACTTGAAATTTTGAAGATTGTGCTTGTATATAAATAGTACATATACAAAACGCGTGCGTGTGTGTGTATGTATAAATATAAATATAAATATAAATAATACACAAATAGCGGTGTATCGCACAGGTTGACCGTACAGAAAAAGGCAAGTAGTAAATAAACCAATTCAATTATCGGACTAAGTGTTTCAGTGTGTGGCCACCGAAGGCTTATCGAAATTTTAAGAGTTATTTGTTGTCTTTTGTGAGTGTGTATCTGTGTATAATGTATATTATAAAATGTATGTTGGAGTTTGGAGCGCATATGAGTTTAGAAGCCGCGCGCAATGCACTTGCGTAGGACTACTACTTTTTGATCGTAATTTCACACATGGTGGTTCAGAATTGTAAACCTTAACTATAATATTATTTACATTATGTTAATGTTATGTAAACGGTATGTAATTGCATATGTTTATTATAAGTGAATTCGCATAAATGTGCTAATTCCTAATGCAAACAAGAAACAAACCGTAACACTCGGAAACCGGTATTTTTATTAATGTGTGAGTGGTTGTGAGTGAGTGTGTATGTGTGTGTGCTTGGGTACTTTTGCGCAATCAAGCCCTTTCTAGTTGAATGACACAGGGTAAACTTTAGCTTTTTGAGTTTTTTTTGCCGTGGTTGTAGCGTAAACAACCTCGATGGAAGGATCTTCGCAAAAACAATCCTGCGACTTCCTTGCCTGCCTAAGACTGCTTGGCAGATTGCCTCTCCAGAGATTGTCCCAAGACAAAGACACAGAAAACGAGTATTTTACATAAATACACCGAATACTAAAAAGAGAGGTGGTCTCGCGCCGGACGAAGACCCAGACACGTCTCATTCGCCCACAAGGCCCTTGATCCAGTAATCCAGAATAACCACCCGAGGCCAACCACCTGACATATATCGGTATTTAAAATATCTATCATTAAAACAAAATGTTGATGTGTGCAGAATAGAATTCTTTTCATGTGCATTTTTCTTACACGTTTGATATATATGAAAACGATTTCAATGTTAAAATGTGATTTTTTCTCATCAAAGGTGCGTTTCCTCACAGAAATTTGGTGAGAAGAATGTACGGCCAAGTGCACATTATTTTCAAGAGAACATTCTTGTGAGAAGATTATGCTCTTAAAAGCACACTCGACAGGGCATTTTCACACAAAATGTCTGAGATGAAAAGTCCAAAACTGGTCTTTGTCCCAAAAAAAGCCATAAAAAAAAATATTAAAATTTTTTTTCTAGTTTATCATCCCCTTAGGAGCTCAAATATTTTTTTGATATTTTGGCTTTGGGTTTTTCTTGTGAGAGGGGAGAGCGGTTATAAAGTTCTCAGATCTAAAATCCTAAACTGCACTTTCACCAACCGGCTGTGCATTCCTGTGATCTATATCTATATATCGGTATCACTCGATTGGCCGAATTTTGACTGGCCGAATCACATTTGATCGAATGATACGATTGGCCAAATCGGTTTTTGATTGTTTTTCCTATAAATTCAGCCAATTGCATCGGCCAATCGTATCATTTGGCCAATCGTAACATTCGGCCAATTGTATCATTCGGCCAATCGTAATTCGGCCAATAGTATCATTATTTAGCCAAACGTGATTCGACCAATCTTTATTCGGCCAATCGTAGTACATTCTCTATATATAGGATATAAGGCTGAAACTTCGTATGTGGATAGAGAGGCACCCAAAATTAGGTCATAGGATAGGTAGGAGAAAAATGGGGGCCGCGTTTAAAATTTCTTATAATTTACTCGGGGTGGGTCGCGTAAGTGGTTATGGTGTGTCCGCAAGCGCCAGTCTCATCACCGCCCAACACGCAAATGACATAGGCGCTGCAATTAATAAAAGTTTATTTCAGTAGTGCAAGAAATGGCGGTACAATATTTCTTTAGCGAATCACATCTGCGCTAAATGTATAACCTTATAAATAAAAATAAATGGGCAACGAAAATATTGCCAGATTTATAAAAAGCGTCTTATATACTTTTGTGTTTTTTTTATAAAAAAAAAATTCTGTAAAACTCAGTAGCGCAGATGTCATTAGCGTAAAATTACAATACAGCCGATTTGATTGAGGGCGCTATAGTTACATATGCGCCTAATGCTTGAGGTTTTTAGTATGTATGCCAGATGCCCAATAAAAAAACAGTCCTTTTTTTTTGGTTATCACTAAAAGATTTTTTTACAGTGGCGTTCAAATGTGGGTTAGGTGAAGTTTTTATAAAAGCAATAACTTCGGTGTGGTGTGTTGGGTGTGTTGCTCATAGATGTATGATGGCTTACAGGTTGCGTACAGTCTCTACGAAGCGTATGCAACCGGAAGTGCGGCGATGTATACCGGAAATACAGTAGCGAGTTTCAGTTACTGTTAGAACAACTAAATCCAGCAGTACCCGGATTTGATTAAAAATGCTGTATGATTTGTAGTGCGTAACTTTTTTTTGTATTTTACAAATCGGTCGCTTGCAGGCTGTCTGGCCAGATCCTGCTCCCATAAGGGTTTCCGCGCTACGCAAAGAAGTTTTATTTCAATAATACATACTCACTATAAATTCTGGTCGTTCAAAATGCATTTCCAAAGTGTCCATAATTTAATCAATATTTTCCGGAGAAAACTGGTGCTTTCAATTTTATAACCAAACGCATCAATAATAACACGTTTTAGGACAAAGATAAAGTTTATGGCAATAGAATAAAAAAAATCATTTTATAGTAAATTAGGTCGTTAAGTAACAAAAATCTTCAAACTTTTGATTAATGAAAACATTATGAAAATTAATAACTGTAAAAAAATATCGTTTCGTCATCAATATCTTTCGAATAGGCGGCTATTTTACAGTAAATCGTATAATGGTCCTTAAAAGTTTTTTGTTTGCTTTTGATTATAGTTATTTGCTTGTTTTTTGCCACATCACATTTAAAAATCGTGAAGTAAGCCATTGTTCTCTTAAAATATTTTGAAGGTTAAAATTAATAATTTTTTATTGCTTAGGTAAATTGGAGTTTTTTTGTTATTTCAGTGTTTTTGGATATATATTGAAAAATGTCCATTACAATGTTTATTTGGGTTTGGTAATACAAAGATTCTTATAGTCTTTAAGCAATAAGATAACATTGGTGGATCTATCTTCACCTTTGCCATTTAAAAATAAATATATGTTTTTCATAAAAATGTATTTCAGTAAAAAGATTAAAATATATGAAAATATAAATAATATTATTATTTCTATGCTAACAATTAAGTGTGCCCAAAAAAATTTTAATTTTACCAAAAAACATACAAAAAAATTGGTACAAAAATATATATTTTTAACAATTTTTTTGACACAAAAAATATGTATTGTATCAAAAAAGTGTAATGAAAACACTTAAGGCAAAATTTGCCGCAAAATTGTTGTTCAACTGTCTAAGTTGTTTTTTTTTTGGCTTGGTGTCCCATTTAGTTCTGCAATTTTTGGAAAATCATAAAAATCTGATACAATTTTTATCCTCGTGGTACATTTCCGATTTTTCATCAATATTACAGAAGATCATTAATTACCTTCCCAATTTTAGAAAACCATTTCTTTTACTAAAATCTAAATGGTATAACCCTGTTCAATTGCTCTTAAGATTGCGTTTTATCAGTGGGCTGCGGACATCGTATATACGGCTATATAAAGTGTATACTTAAATGTGTTCGCACACCGGGTCACACTCACGAAATCTCAACATACCACTTTACATTATTGTATATTATTACTTTATTACTACACACGCATACCGCGAGGCGCGAGGCAGCGTTTTAAAATTACGTGTGGACTGTGTGATGGCATGGCGGGCGCAGTCATTTACTAATTGCACGCCGTGCTGCCTTGATTGGAATGTCGCACAGATTCGCTATCTTCTCGCACCGTAAGAGATCCTATCAAACAAGATTGTAACAAGTGTATGTAATGTATATTTATATGTACTTATTAGTGTAAACGTGATTTTACATTGAAATTCTATATACATCATGATGTCAATGTTTGCTTTTGGAGTTAGGCCCCAAATCAACAAATACGAGTTATAGTTTGTGAGCTGAATGATCATACTATTATATATATAATATATTTATTTATGTATGTATTATGCGTTTGAGCCCATATGTCTGTAATGAATATATGAATGTGTATGTGTCTGTGTGTTTGTCGATCACGTCATACCGGTTTCTGAGAGAGACCAATATGGATTTATAATGTATTCATTCATCGGTTTTCGCTCTGTGTGCGATATAAATGTCTAGCTCACTCGACAATCGCGCGTGCCCCACTCAGCACCGGTATGTTCTCGCGGTGACAGTTCTAGCATACAAATTTAAGTGTATAGACAACAATACTTAATACTATAGCTTGCTGCTGCTGGGTTGTTCAACTGCGTTCGTTTAATAATATATATACATATCTTGCGAATAACTAGCCTAACTACTTATAACTAAATATTAAACAAAAAGTATATGTGCGCCAGCGTATCAAATGAATTCCGTCTATATAGTGTTAATTTATCATTTATAACATTTAATTCATTGTGTTAATTGATTGTGATTACGCGAGCAAGTCAGAACATATTAAGTTAGTGCTGCTCCGAAGAGCTCGAGCTACAAACGTGTACTTTGCTAACGTTTGTTTTATTTTGTTTGTTTTCGTTTGTGAGTGTTTTTTCCTAAACCTGACGTGTCGTAATATTTTTCTGTGTACCTAATTGATATTTTATTCATTTAGAATGATCTCGCGTGTACATGGAGTGCATAGTTAAAAGAAAATACCATCATCACCTGCATAGCACACGGATAGTGCGATAATATCATTAAAATAAACCTGTCCAAAAATGCAGTGCCCCAAGGACGTAATGCCAAAGCTAGAGGTTCTGCAGGACCTCGATCTGTACTATATCCGTCAACTGGCCTCCAGTTTGAAGGTAAGTTTGAATAATAATATTTGAGAATATGATAATGGTATACTGGAGATTTTATTTACAATTACTTCAATGAACGACTTTAATACGAAAAATATCATGCCTACAAGCTCCGTGCCGACCAATTTCTATGATATTTTGGCATTGTGTCTCTAATTATAGACTTGGTCCATTTTCTTGATACAGGACTCTGAAATTATCGTTTATTAAAATACAAAATCTATACTAATATTACCATTACAACTTTAAATTTAAAAGTATTAGATCACTTGTATTTGTTTAAAAGTACATAAAAAACTATACAATTAAAATTAAAGTTCAATGTTTAAATATAATTTCTATTATTTTGTATCTTTATTATTTAATTACTATTTTTTTGGCATCCAATTTAGTTTACACCTTAAAATCCAATATTATTATTTAATCCAATATAATTAAAAATCTACCACAAAAAAAAAGAAATGTGCTCCTAATTAAATAAAAATTGCACCTACCTAGTGTGTAAAAAAAAACAGTGCGCTTCTCGCATATTTATAAATTAAAAACAAAAACTTATTGGACAGCTTAAATTTTATGGTCATTTATGTTTTTGGAGAATGTTTATTTTGTATTAGGTGCACATTTTTTTCAGAAAAACTTTATTTGGAGATCGATTTATTGTAAGCCATTTTTGTTCATATAACATTTCAAATTTCGCTTAAGAAAAGTTCAGGAGTAGTAAGCAGTAAGAGTGCAAAAAAAAATGAATTAAAAAATATATATTATTATATATAATATAATAAAATTGATTGAAATCGAAAACAAATCAAATGAAATCGAAAAAATAAAGTAAAATTATAGAAAATTGAATTTTTTATACTGATAAAAAATAAATAGAATTTTTAAAAATAGAATAAAATCTAAAAAACCAAATGAAATAGAATTAAATCGAATAACATAGAAAAAATAATCAAGTTTGGCTAATAATACTGCAATATTACTCCAAATCTATCCTACATCGTGCTACCCTTTATTATTTTCCTATCCTAAGCAGTCTTTAAATTTAGAATTCTATTTATAAAAAAAATTATACATTATACATAATAAGAAAAACACTAAAATGCAATCTTAACGAGTGATAGAAGTTCAGGCAGAAGTGAAAAATACCATCAAGAAAAATACCGTCAAGGCGCACTATGTATTATTGTTATAGCATTTTCCTTCTGACGATAATTCAAAAGCGGTAGTGAAATAATCCTATCCCTGACCTTAATTAACTTGAGAATAATTCACTTGAGAATGATTCACTTGAGAATAATTTACTTGAGAATGATTCACTTGAGAATAATTCACAAATGGGTAGTGAATTTTTTAAAAAAAAACATAATAATTTTGCTGTTTTAATTTTATTGTTTCAGGAACAAGACCTTGAACAGAAAATTGACCTAGAGATTAAAATGCGAGAGGGCTCCGCCAAACTGCTGGCTGCATGCAATCCTAAGTCCAACAAAGCGGGAAGTGGCTTTTTGAGTGACAACGCCTCGTCGACCCACAACACACAAATGCTTGAAGCCGCCAAGAATCTGCTTACCTCAAACGAACGCATGACCGCGTACATGGCTGAACTGCAACGTCGTCGCAAGGACAAGGATCGTTCGAGTCGCACGGCCCGTCCACCGTTGGCAAAGGTGTCACTCAACGAGATACGAATGCCGTTGATGTGGCGTGACACGGATCACTTCAAGAACAAAGGAGATCATCGGCGTTTTGCCGTGTTCTGCCTGGCGAAGATCGGTACGGAGATCTACGACACCTCGTTGCTGTGTCCGGTTGACCGGAACTCGACGGATATCAGTTTCGGTGATGCAATATTATTGTGAGTCAATTTAAAGAGTATTTACAAATTTTTGACCAATTGACATTATATTTTTTGTTTTATTTCTTTAAGCTCCAACGTGACGCCAGACTTTGAAATGACGCTGGAAGTCTACGCGGTAATGATGGTTTCCGACCTGACTATCGCATCCACACCTCGGAAAATCAAGAATACCATACACAGTTCAATTAGTCGAACGGTTGGAAAACGACTGGCGGCCAATCTTAAGGACGAACTTAACACTACTAAAATGTAGGCACGATTATTTTTTTTGTTTTAATATTAATTAATTTCACTTTTGCAGAGGACCCCAATTTGAGCTTATCGCCTCGGCTACTGTTTCGCTGGCTGATGCCTCTGATCTACCTCACACGCACGACCTGACACTAATCACTGGCAAAACGACCACTGCCTCTGCCCCAACCGCTCCAAACAACACTTTACCACTGTTTGGGCATTTCTGTTGCCGCCTCGCCTTACGACCGGACTGCATCGACCGGGCCTCGTTCTGTGGACTGCTCAGTATGCCATCAACCGACTACGGTTATGCGCGTCTTCAAGCCTTTCGTCTGGACTTGTGGCAAGATGAGGACGAGTTCCGAAGCAATGCCGATCCACGGTATTCGATTGAGGTGACGCGCGATACAAAACTCAAACTTAAAGCCGAAACAGATCTTGTGCTGGGCATCATGGAGGAGGGCACCATTCACGAGCACACAGTGCGTGCATCAGCACCCAGCGAGGGAACACGCTGGTACAAACTCATCAAGGGCGCCATACACGAGCACGCTCTGTGGCGCAACGTTACGGCTGAACCAACAATGGAACTGGTGGCGGCCGGCAACAGTCGGAGTCTATTATTGCGCGCATCGCGTCTGGGCTCTCTGTACGATCAGGTGCCGATAATTGGTAACATCTTTTTGAATCGGAAATTTACAGTCCAGATCTCTAAAACAAAATCGTTTCTCTTTTAGAATCAGACCAACGGCAGTCGGTGCCGTCTGCCACCACTTTTCCGGACATCTTTGCCATACCAAATAGCGTGGACGGTGCCTCGACCAAGGACGAGTTCCGTAATCGTATAAATTCGTGGGGACGCAACAGTAGTCACCGAAGCAGTTCGACCAGTGCCAGTAGCTTGTGCTCGGTGAACAATCGGACCAGCAATTGGCTGTTTGGCCGCAATGCAAAATAATCAAAATCAAAAGTACATAATTTGTAATACTTATTATCACATAAACCACCACACCATAAATGCGCGTACGCACAGAAACACACATACACACAAATATAGCATTAGTAAATATTTTTCTGTGAAATAGAGATTTTTACACAACTACCCGTTCACACTTGCAGTGTTTTATTTCCTATTAACTTAAGGAAAAATTATAATCTGAAATATTTTGTGGGTCCTTTTGTTATAACGACTATTTTTTAAACAAACTTAAAAGGCTGATATGTTTTTTTCTCTGATTTGTCACCCAACATATGGTTTACTTGTCTCGATGATCTCTGTATCCTAATATGATACTGACGATCCGATACGGGTAATATTTGCCTCCAATTATTTTATGATATGAAGTCTTGATTTTTACCATTATCCACCATATCCACTCAACTTTTTCCGGCTATACCATGAGTTTATCTTTAAAATTCATTCAACCATCAAATCCCACATATCCATAAATTTTTGCTTATATGAATAGATGTATCAAAAGAACCTGTGATGGAAAATGAGTATTAGATGAATAATTGACAAATTGAAATTATAAAATACTGAAAGATTTAAAAGTTAACCCCTTAGAAGGACTAAGCAACCGAAGAAAACACAAAACACCATATATATATATATAGATATATATATATATATATATATATATATATATGAAGGTGTCGCTACGGATAACTTCCACCGAAATAAAATCAATAAACTCTTTTATATACATAATTCATTTTTTGTGTGGGACAATATTAGGCACAACGTATGTATGCTAAAAAATCTTTAAAAGATTATGAATTTCTTAAAAAAAAAATTTGAGAGAAAAACATTTTATTATATACACAAAATTAAAAATAAAAATAACTATATATAATTAATAACCAATCAACGACGGGTGGGTCTCAAAACCACACAACACGTTTTACGTTGATTTGATCTTGATAAACGTTTCGTCATCGATGATCTTGAAAATATCCTTGCGAAAGTTGACCAGATCGTCCAGGAAACGTTGGCTGCTCTCGTTGTGCAACTTCGTCATGACCGGCTTCAGGTTCTCGATGTTTGCGGTCGACGCTAGGTCATCGTAGTATTGATTCTGGAAAAAATGTTGTTTAAAAATTTGACACCCAAAAATTAAACCATTATATTACCTGTTCTGAACCCATCAAGTGTGCCTGTCGCTTCTTGTAGCCCTTTGCGAGTCGTTTGCGCATGTCCTCATCGGTGTCCAGGATCATTGCCTCTTTTGTAGGCATCTTTTTCTTTCCACTAAGGAACTGCATGCAAAAACGGACCTAGCACGCGAAACGAGAATGGATTTTGTAATTTTATTATCAATTTATGAATTGATCAGTTTTACTAACCTGCAGGTCAAACATCTGCGAAGCGCACACATAGAATGGCAGTCCGATCACCACCATTGTCGGATGATTTATGTTCATGCAGTGCTTGTACAGTGGCTGTACGTAGTTGTCGTCCACCGAGAGGCCACAGTCAACGCTCAGAAATGGGAAGGTGTACTTGTAGCCTGTTCGACGCAAATTAAAAAAAACAATCTCATTTAAATACATATATAAATCAGGTGAATACTCTTTGTAGATTAAATACCTGTGCAATAGAAAATAACGGTGTACTCCTGATGGGTGCCGTCCACAAACTCTGCACCGGTCTCAGTGAGTCGGACCACGTCCGATTGCAAGTTTACGTTTGCAGGAAACTTGGTCAACGGATCGTTTTTCATGTGATGACTAAGCGTAACCTTAGTGGCGTGCTTTGAAATCTCGTAGGCAAGATCCATGCCACTGGGACCGGCCCCGATCACGAGAACGTGTTCATCTGTTTATATAAATAATATACAAATTAAATTTATTTTAAAATTTATTTATTATTATAATATATATATTACTATACCTTTAAATGGATCCGGACACCGGTAATCGTGACTGTGAATCTGTTGGCCTTTGAACAGCTCTCTGCCCGGATAATGGGGTACAGAGGGAGTATTGTAATGCCCGTTGCACACCATCACTGCATCGTATACGATCGTCTCCAGAGTATTGCTCAACAGGTCCTTAACCATGATCTACGAAGAATAACAGAGAAGTTTCTGTCAGCTCAAGTTAAAACGTTCGAACATACTTATAATTACCTCCCACTGGGTTTCTCCCTTTGGCCGTACTCGAATGACGTAGTGCTGGAACTTTATGCGCTCCTTCACTTTGAAATTGGTAGCATACAGATCGAGGAAAGCAAGCATGTCCTCAGCAGAGATGTATGACTTCTCTTGGTCAGGAATCGGAAAGTCCGGGTAACCCATAATCTCTTTGGGTAAATTTGTGCTATAATTTGAATACATATATATTATTAGCTAGTTATACTAAAAATAGTTTTTATAATGATGATTATACGTACTGTAGTCCCTTGTACATGCTGGAGTGTACCTCGAGACCATGATCATCGCTGCCAATATTGTCCGTGTACACCCAGGTGCCGCCCACTTTCATGGCCTGCTCATAGACGGTCACCTCGCAGTCATTAGCCAATGCATGCTTGGCTGCACAAATGCCAGCCGTTCCTGCTCCGATCACAGCGACACGCATCTCGGACGGCGGACGCCTAGAAACTAACTGCGTAAATCTTAAGAAAACCCATATATTGTACTTAAGTGTATCAAATACAAATTCATTAAATATCGCACACTGATAAGGGGGAGAAGTATAATCAGGCGCATACACAATAAAATACAAGCATAATATACGCTCACGCAACGCAACAATTGGGGTCAGCAAAAAAGTCGATCTTTAGCAGATCGTCGGAAAAATCTACAATTAATATATAGATTATAGATTATGTACACTTGAATCACGAGTCTCACAAGTGTGTAGACTAAATAAAATAGTGCTGCATTTAGAATTTACGTTACAATTATATAGTGATATATCATTTATTATATATGTGCATACAATGTATTTCAAAATATAATTATGTTTATTTAATCCATTCACATAATATTTTAATTGATTAAATCGTTTAATATTGTTTATGATTTGAAAGTGTAATACGCAATAAGACAAATAAGCAATGCGTCAAATCTCCAGAGACAACACACTGCTGATAATGAGAACATTTTCTAAACAAAATTAGAAAATAGAATATGGTAATTAGATTTAACACTGATTTTGATTAGTTGATCAGGAACGAGGATCCTATAATATTATGATTAATTTATAATGAAATGCTACACGAGAAAGAGAAATACAAAAAATAGTTTATGTAAATAAATTAATATTCAATCAGTCCATCGGAACATATTTGACCAAAAAATAGGAATAGGTCAATCAATTTGGTTTTTTGAACCGTATAATAGAAACTAAACGATATAACCCAATTGTTTTTTTTGTTTTCACACATTCTATAGATATCTTTAACATACATATATTTTCATACCTTTCCTAAAAAAACGATGAGTGAACGCAAAAACGAGAAAAGGATACCCTAGAGATGTGGGTATATCAACAGTATAAACTGCAGCAAAGTATAAAGCTGTGAATAAAGCTCGAAAAATAATTGAAACAATCACGGCTCACGGAATATATATTTTATAAAGAAAATATTAGCTACACCAGTTTCAATATATATCCAATATTAGTATTTTTATTATTTAATATTTTCGATTCAGATTCAGATTAAATACAAAAATCCAACCTAGATTATACTTAGTTAAATTTCAAGAAACGCTTTAAAACACCTTGTTTAAATAATATTATAACAAAAAAGCGCGATTTTTAATTGACAGTCGACACTCGTAGACAATAAAGACCATTGTGTAAAAACATTATGTTTTAAAGTTACGGACTCCAAAAATAAAACGCCATAATGTCGAGTGTCAAGTGAAAAGCTCTTAAAGACTCTCTTGCAGAACAGTCGTTTTGAGCCTTATACAGACTTTCCCTACTTTTAATTTAAGAGACAATTTAAATTATACTGTATTATAGCCATTGAAATATATATATTTTTTTAAATAATTTGTGGAAATAATAATTTCCAATAGTTTTATAAATTTATGATCTCAAAAACTAGAATTTCTATGAGAAATGGCCGGTAATGTAGATTATTTGGTGCGTTAGCTGTGTACATACATAATATTTGAATGTGTGATTTTTAATTAAATGGTAATTTTTGTGTGTTTAGCAAATATATTACATTACACGGTAGCAAATATTTGCTTAAAACGTGTTTTCTAAACAGATAGCAAAGTCTCTTTAATCATTTTGTATCAAATATATTTGATGTGACATTGTGCGAAGCAAATAAATAAAACCTTTATTTTATTTGTTGTACGGTTTCTCAGGTTTTCAATCAAATCCGGGAAAACAAAATAGTATACATTAAAATGTTTACTCTTCTTTCTTATTAATTAACATTTTTTAACATTTATATACTAATAATTATAAATACTTATAATTGCGTTTAATCTAATAATAAAATTGAATGCGTTCATTATTCATTAGTAAATATAAATAAAAGAACATTTCATTAAAAATTGCCACTTTTATTTCCATTCCGACAGTAAAAAAAAACAAATATTAGATTATAGTGATTATTTTTTATAATGCATTTAAAAATTCGAACACATTTTAAATAAATTTATTAATTTAATATAAGCCACAAAAAAAAATGAAAAATTTAGATGGTTTGCTGCAATTAAATTATATTGATTTGATTGAAAATAGTAATTTTTAGACATTTTTAAATTCAAAAATTAGTTGAAAACAGTTTATCTATAACGAAAATACAGATAAATGGGTATATACGAGCAATATCTTATGGATGTGCCTTGCCACAAAAAACAAACCTTATTGGATCGACAGATTAAACAGAAAATACATGTTTGCTGTATTTAAAATCAATTTTTTGATTTTTTAATTTTATATATAAAAAAAGTGAAATTGGATAAAACCGGGACAATTCTCTTTACCGGAAACATTTTTAAAGATCATTTAAATCCAGGTCGCCTGAGATTCCCAGCTGTGCTGCATCTGTCACTCGGAAATCATTTATCCTTGGTTTTATTTCATTGCCAGTGTTTGGTATTTTGTGAAAATGAGGTGCATTCTTGGTTCTGTATTTTTAGCCAAACCAATGTATTATCGAAAATAACGAGAATTAAAGTCGTCGACGTCGTTAAACTCGGATGATATGGTCATTTTGGTCTAGAACTACAAAATTGAACATAAATTTCTTCGGGTGAACATGGCTGACTTCAACAATCTTTCAGAAATGGTTTATCTATAGATTAAAATTTGGACTAAAATGCGAAAAGCTTTTTTAATTGGATATTATGTCGGTTTCAAAAAGACATCATGTCCAATTGGACATTTTGTCGGATTTTTACACTTAAAAATAGACACAACGGCAAAAAATTGAGAAAAATATGCTTTTCATTCCCTGATAAATAATATCCTAGTTTATTATATTATTGTTTTTGATTTTGTTTATTGTATGTTATTAGGTTTTTTTAGATTCGTTAAAATAAAAGAAAAAGGCGCACGGCAGCGCGCTATTCAAATTTTATTAATCAATGTTGATTGCTTGTTTTTTGTAATATTATGCTTGAACAAGAAAAATAGTATCAAAAAACAAGTAAAAGACTACCAAAAATTATAATAGTTTTAGCTGTGAATGGAAAAAGAGGTAATAAAAATGAGACAATAGCTTATGAGGACTAAAATCGAAAAATTATTTCTAACTTCATTGCCCTAACTTTGAAACCCCTTATCCAATTATAAAAATTCAATCAGTTTTAAAAAGCAAATTTAATTTCTGATTAAATATGTGAACACAAATAATTTGATTATTTTTATTTGTAGAAATTTGCCAGCTTTGAGGAACACTTTGCTATAGTGGCAAGATGCTAGATCAGGCTAAAAGAAAGTAAAAATTCTGTGTTTAAATGGCAGCATTCTTTTCTAGATTCACTCTTTCACATAAATTTCACCACTAATAGTGCAAGTTGCTACGTTACTCTGACTTCTTAGCCCACAAGTACAAATCACTTGCCACACGAGAAACTTCTTTGGGAACTTTGACTATTGTTTTGTTTTAAATTCTTTTTTTGTCTTTTCCTCGTCCTTTTACGGTATAATCCTCCTAAACTGGTAATTGGGATAATCTTCACAAAACATAAGTTTCATCGTTCATAACAAAGCAATCGAATTTTGAGAAAAAATCTTATTTCAACTTTTTTGCCGCCAATTTCCGATTAGACAGCCTTGGATTCTTCTCTAATAAAGCAACGATTTTCTTAGACTTCTGTGGACTACGAAACCTTTTTTTCTTCCAGAATGTCTTTTCTGTATAGTCTGCCTTCTTTGAAATTTTAAAAAACATAACATGAAAATATAAATTTTGTTGTAATCCTGCAGGATTTTATAACGATATATAATATACATACATATGACATAAACAATTTAAGCTAGTTCAAATAAAATAATTTTCGCACTAAACAAAAAAATATTGGAGAGCATTTCTAATTATTTCACGTATGTAACCAGTAAAATGTATTTAGTAGTTTTCAGATGTCGTTTGAGCATCGTTCATAGTTGTGGTGAAATATATAAATACATATATTGTGTTCTCTTAGTATATCATTGATATTAAATCAGTGCCATTATTTCATATAAAAAATTACAATTATTTGCTATTATTTGCCCATACTGAATTTTGGTATGAGCAATTATTTAAGCCAATAGTTTCTTTGTGGGGAAGCAAATAGCAAATTACTACATTACATTAAGCAAAAATTTGCCTAATTTTTACTTTAACAAACATGGTAGCAAATACTTTTCAGCAAATAATTAAAGCAAATATTTCATTATTACACGGACAAGCTAATATTTGTTTTCATTTTTATCAAATATTTGCTTGGTGTAATGTCACCTTTAGTATTATACATCAATAATGTTAGCCGAACCAAATTGGTAACCGTACATATAGCCCACGTTTCGAATGATTTTAACACTAATGTAACGCATAAATACGAACAAAGAAACACAATATATAACTTCTTAAATAACCAGTAGAAAAAAAATAACAACTTAGTATATATGTTAGGGTTTAGGGATATGATCGGCATTTTTTATAACCCACTTCCACTTACACGATTCAAATTAATTTGGCACATAGATTATTAAACTCTAGTGTCTTCTCGTCTCTTAATTTCATTTAAGCTTTTTAACTAAAAAGTAAGGTGCAATTAATAATGATACAGTTAATATTTCGTTGAATGAAACATACATTTCTTTTAAATAAAAAAGAAAATAAAATAAAAAAGATAAATTAGCAAAAAGTATATATTTTATTATGTATTACTTTTTAAGATATTGTTTTAAATTATACATTCATTAATTCTTGGTATTGTGCTTCTGTGTTTAAAACAAAAGTAATAGCTTATGTTATATGTGTATATATATA
>JAAAKO020063931.1:0-10045 GCA_010015015.2 Bolitophila cinerea | reverse complement strand
AGCAAATTAGTGAAATTGAAGAGTCAGAAGAAAACATGACTGCAATAATTGATTTGCCAATTGCACAACAATTACAACTATCAATTGCCAAACATCTGGCATCGCCAGATATTGGTCAGATGTCAAATAATTCGAAAACCAAATCTGATTCCACATTACGTCGGGAAATGGCTCAATTCAACGAAGACAGGACGCGTGGGAAATGGCTGGAGTTGGCTTATAATGCACGTAAATCTATTCCGCCAACAAGTGTTGAATCGGAACGTGCGTTTTCAGCGTCTGGAAAGATATGCACAAAAATAAGATCACGATTGGGTGACAACACAATTGACGAATTATGCCGGTTTTGTTAACAAAAAAAAACGAAAAACCGGTTTTGTAAATTTCTGATTATTTTGCAATCACTAATCCTAACTGATTAACCCTTGCACGGCAAACAGCATACCTACTAAACTTGTTGATCAGGTCAATCCGCAATGGATAAGAGGACAGAAAAGCTATGGACAACAAGAAAATGGTCCTCGGGACATTCCTTAATATCGAGGGAGCTTTTAACAACGTCTTCTTGGACGCACTCCAGACGGCTTGTGCTGCCCTTCGCGATAGTTTCATAGTCACAAGATGGACAGACCCTATATGCTTTGACACAGAATTGTCCACTTTTGATGACACCTTTTTGTCGAGCGTCAAAAGCTTGTAGGCCGGCTCTCTCTAACAGTTTAGTGTTTGATAAATAGAGAAAGCTATCTCGCTTTCTCCTATAATTTGTACAGGCACGTAGGCATTATCTCTCAAACACTCGTATGTGTTCCATTTGGGCTAAAGATATGTCTGACCTTGCTGGAGAGCCATAGGTCAGTATTGGCGTAAAAGCTGTTTGTAGCAAAAAAAAATTATATTCAGGATTTAATATTAACTCCGGTTCTGTTTAATAGAGTTTTCAGGCTGTAAAAGCGTTTTGATTGGAAAATTATTTATTTGCTGGTTTGTTGGCTTTAGCAATTGGAATTGTGATTGCCGACTTCCACGCCATAGGGAAATAGGCAATGTTGTATGCGGGTTGCAATACAGTATAGCAAGAAAACGAATACAATTCATCAAAAGCTTGCGTATTACTTTATTAGATATACCATCAGATCCACATGACATTTTGTTGTTTCTGGATCGGAAAATATCGTTCATCGTCGATATACTCACTAAATGTATGTTTGAGTTGAATCCACATGTTGGTTTGGTTGCCATAAAGCGGGAGTAGACAAACCTAGGCGGAATTTTTAAAATGCATAAATCCTGAACAGCTCTATTGACTTCCTTTGTAAATGATTGAGACCCTAAATGCAGGTTCAGCCTATAAACATCGGAGAAATGTTGCCCGATTACGTTGGCTTTATTGACATCATCCGTCTCATTTTGTAGCGTTATGGGGTTTTTGATTGAGGACAATGAGAGTTTGTCGAACTGTCTTGTAAGTTTTTTGATGTTTTCTGGCAGTATGACATCCTCAGATGTCAAGTGTTATACTCCTACAAAAGATCCCCTTGACTCTCTCCGCCTTCTTCCATTAATAATAGTCAGATTGCGGAGTTCATCAATAGATCGGGTATATGTTTCCGGTGGTCGACCGAGGACTCTAAAATACGGGTTATAGCTCAATGGGACCACTCTGTAGCCACTTATAAACGGTTCCCGCACTTGCACCAGCAAAATAAATTTAATAATTAAAAACTAACGTTGCTTGGTTTGTTTCTTACTCCATATTTCTACCGGCTGCTATTTATATGTTTTCATATAGGGTTGCATTTAACATATTGTCTATAGCCATCTATTGGCGAATAGCGCATGTCTATATTTGGAGTTTTTTTATGTACCGTGCATATTGAAATAATGTATTGTGTATTTTTCTGACATTCATTTTAGGTTTTTGGCAGGCAATCATTTTTTCGATGAGCAATAATTTATTTTCAGGTGTATTTAATTTGTTTGGTGTGCATGCATTTTTGGCCCTTAATAATAATAGTATATAGTTTAAATTGTGCAATATAATCGAATCTCAGGAATTCAAGTATAAATAAATATTAAACAAAATCATACTTACAGTATACTATTTAAAAAATACATGTACTGTATGTACATTTATAAGTCCTTTTAAATTGAAACAGAATTCAAATAAATGCAATAAAACAAAAGAAATATTTCCAATTATAAGTTTTCTGATTGTTCCACTAGCGCCGACAAGCCGCAGAACTACTCTAGAGAATAAAAGATACCCAACCCGCCAGACAAGCTCTTTTATGGGTTTTCTCTAGAGATTAAATATACACAATATACATAAAACATGTATATACATATATATATATATATATATATATATATATATATATAATTACGAAATGCGAACACATTCCACAATACACAATCCACACCATCAATCTAAGCTTTATTCATCCAAACGATCGCAATGCGAATGAATATACATAAATAACGGAACAAGAGATCTGTCAAATCCACCATAATTAACTGTGTGCAGCGCTCGGCAGCGGCGCTGCCGTCGGCCGGCGCGGCGGCTTGTGCTCGTTTCTATCGATAATTGATTGATTACTCTGTGTTCGAGTGCGCGCGCGAATTTCACATTGCATGTAGCGCTGAGATATATTTTTTGTTGTTGTTGCTTCAGCTGCATACTGCAATCTGTGTGACATCGATATGTGAGTATTTTTTATAAACGTTATGATATCGTATATATTTTTATGTATCTATAAAATATATAATATATGTATAGACAAATATGCAATGCTTGTCAGGAGCACGATGATATCATAGATATTATCTAGTATATATAAATAGTAATAAATATTGGATCGCATTTCGAATGACTTCATTAAAACGGGTGCGCGTCGACAGGCATTTGGCATTTTTTAATAACTCGTTTTTTTTTCATTTTAACTGAATAATAATGCAATTAATCAATTTAATAAATGTGGTTTTCAGCTTTTACTTCGTTTGTTTGTGAGTTGACAGTTGGAGCATTTTCAATATGCTTTTTTCAGATAAAAGAGATTATTTTAGGCCATTTAATAAAAAAATCCTATAATTTTTTAACACAATTATTCTATATACATTATTAGTTAAAGGGTTTACTTAAAACGAAATTTAAAATGTGCACTACATTTTTTGGATGGTGGCTCTTTTTATGAAATATTTTTCCACGCAAACACTCTGTTTTAGGTAAAAATTTCTACTTCTTTAATTGTTTTTGGGTGTTTAAGTAGAGGGAAGGGTATTTACAAAGCAAAAACACTATAAACAAAATTCTTACCATTTTCAAGGCATTGATGAAGCTTCTATGTTACTACTTTCCATTTCCTGGTAAATTATATTTATTTTTATTTTTATTTATTTTTTGCCTGCGTTTTTGCAAATATTTAACATCTGTTTGAAAACATTTTGCTAAAAAAATTTTTTTAGCAAAAACAAGAAGGAAGAAAAAAGACCTTTTTTATACAAACTTTTTGGAATTCGTTTTTTTAGAGATTTTTTTTGTGGGTAAGTTTGTATATCATTTTAATTAACATTAATTTAATTACATTAAATTTACCAAAACTTGGTCAAATTTTAAAATCGTTAATTTATAGGATCGGTTTAAAATTCAGCATTTTCATTTTTATTTTCTAGTATAAAATCAGTCGTCATTTTCCAGTAGAAAATTATTTGTAATTTTCTAGTAGAAAATCAGTCGTAGTAGTAGTAGAAAATTTGTCGTCATTTTCTAGTAGAAAATCGTATGCTTCCTTTCTACTAAAAAATGCCTTGTAAAAAAACGGATTTTGTTTCAAAAAATCTGTCGTTATTTTGAAGTAATATATATTGTACTTTATCTTTAATAAAAATAAATAATTCGCTTTAAAAACTGGTTATTTGAAAGGTCTTTTTAGAGGTGGGTAGATTTGAATATCATTAAGTTTGGCGGCTAAAACCTAGAAAGTTATTAAAAAGGTCAATTTCAGTTTAAAGACATTTATTTATAGTTTTTCGTCTACAAGTTAATTTACTTTTAATAATTTGGACAAACAAATGCAGGCCAGTATTATAACAATATGGCATGATTACCGGGTATCCGGTTGATTATTAAGCCAACCAACTTAAATAAAGGCTTGAACCTACTATTTTGCCAAATACGGATCATTTGAGCTTTTATTCAGTTGCTATGGTTTTATGGGTTTTTTAAAGTCCTATCATTTGATTAATAGCGACATTCACTCCATCAATTTCTTAGAAAATTAAATATAAATATAAAATTCTTGCAATACTGACTATTTATATTCTAAAATTAATTTTGGATTTTGAATACAGTGTGTTTTCTTCATTCGCCACAGTTGTATAATTCTCATTTCCCTTATGTATTCTCATAGCCAGGACTATAAAATAAGTGTGATTTACTAAACCAGAAACGGCTGTACCTGTCTTACCTTCACTATAGGAAATCCTAAGTAAAGGAAATGATGTTCAATAGCCAACTCTCACAAAAGGTCTTTACAAACGGGTGCGATACATCTTAAATGTTCCTAAAAGACCTAGTGCGAGGATAATTTTGCAGTATTCTCACATTTCAATATCAACTAATTAAGATACATAGCTCATAGCTTAACTTGCAAATGCAAGGAAATTAGGCCTTCTATTATTATTTTAATTGAATGCTTTGAATTTGAATTTCGACCCGGATAATCTTCTTTTTGAGTATTTAAGTCCCTTTTAACTATATATTATATTTTTCAATTATAAATAAAATTACAAAATGCTTTTGACCAAAACGATAAATAAATCTTTTGGAGCCATATTGAGGGTATTTATAATGGTATACTCAATATATCAATATTCAAATCAGCAAAACAATGGGTTAATATTGTAAGTTGGATGTTACTAGTAGCAAAGGAAAAGGTAGGGTCCTAGACTTAAAACTCTCTTTGCAAAGATTCTAGCAACGTCTAAATCACAGAAAGTATATAATAGATGTTATAAAATAATTCAGGTGAATGATTAAATTGGTTACAGCCATTAGCATGCCGCAGTCTGCTTTTGTGGTCCAGAGATATTTTTAATCTTTAGGCCGTCTTAATGCTCTCGTGAGTAGTTGTGGCATCACATCTAGTATAAAATCAGTCGTCATTTATTATTAAAAAATCGGTCGTAATTTACTAGTAGAAAATCATTCTCATTCTCCAGTTAAAAAAGAATCGTCATTTTGTAGTAGAAAATCAGTAGTAATTTTCTAGTTGAAAATCAGTCGTCATTTTCTAGTAGAAAATCAGTCGTCATTTTCTATTGGAAAGCAGTCGTCATTCTCCAGTAAAAAATATAGTCGTCAATTTCTAGTAGAAAATCCGTTGTCATTTTCTATTAGAAAATCTGTCGTCATTTTCTAGTAAAAAAATCAGTCGTCATTTTCTAGTAAAAAATCAGTCGATTTTTCTAGTAGAAAATCAGTCGTCATTTTCTAATAGAAAATCAGTCGTAATTTTCTAGTTGAAAATCAGTTGTCATTTTCTAGTAGAAAATCAGTCGTCATTTTCTATTGGAAAAGCAGTCGTCATTCTCCAGTAAAAAAATAGTCGCAATTTTCTAGTAGAAAATTCGTTGTCATTTTCTAGTAGAAAATCTGTCGTAATTTTCTAGTAAAAAATCAGTCGTAAATTTCTAGTAAAAAAGCAGTCGTCATTTTCCAGTAGAAAACCAGTCGTCATTTTCTAGTAGAAAATTAGTCGTTATCATAAAAAACGGATTCTTTCTTTTTGGTAAATAATACGTCGATTTTTAGCAGAGAATCTGTCGTTATTTTGAAGTAATAAATCTTTAATCTTCTGTATCTTTAAAATCAGTATATAGTAGGTTCAAATACAAGTAAACCGTTTTTAAAACTGATTATTTGAAAGATCTTTTAGAGGTGGGTAGATTTGGATATGACACATAAACCTTTATAGTTAATTATCATTTCATTTCGGATACACTATATTCTTAAAACAGCTAAAAGCCAAAGACGTGTATATCTAAAGCATAAACTAGCATCTACAAAAAAAAATATATAGCAGTCTTATTATGAGGTCCAGAGATTTATTTATTTTTACTAAATGGTCGACGATCTTCTTGCCAATTGTGTAATCACTAATTTAAAAAAGTCAATTAAAGTTATTTCACATCTGTTTATAATATAGTTTTTCCGTCTAAAAGTTATTTCAGAACAAACAACTTTGAATAATTTGGCCAAAAAAATGAAGGCCCATATTTTGATGGCGTTACTTTTTAAACCCAGGAAGCCAAATAAATGTCCCGCATATTCCAGTATTCAAGAAAATGGCATAATTACTGGGTATCCTGTATCCGGCACAGGAGAATCTAGAAATTATTCTGGGGAATACAAATTGTAACGATAGTATTTAACTTACATTTTTAGGGATTTAATTTAATTTGTTTTTTCAAAATTCGGTTTTTAAAAATTCTGCGTTTTCAGAATTCTGGATTATAGAATTTTGGAATAAGAAAATTGATGTTTCTGTAAACAAATTCGTGTAAAAAAAATCGTAAAAGCTAAATAATTTGTCGAAATAAGCTTTTATTCAGTTGCTTACTTAGCCAACCAACTTGACTGGACATAATAATATGAAAAAATACGGATTATTATAGCTCTTATCCGGCTTCTATGTTTGAATAATTTTCAGTTGACTTATGCAGCCTCATAAAACTTTAATTTTTCTTAGAATTTACTTGTATTTGTATTTTTTTAATAATTACATTTCTATAGAGACGAACAATATTTTAAACCGGTACCGTCTCGGCAACTGGAGGTATAGACCTACCCATAACCATATAGAAACAAATTAAATAAAGAGTTGAAAAAAAAACGTTTTTATAAAAATAAAATTGATCCCAAAAAAAAATGTGTTACCATTAACAAATTATTTTTACCAAGAAAACATATTTGTTAGCATAAAAAAAAATGTTTCCATAAAAAAATATTGAAACAAAAAATGTGTTATTAGTTATGTATTATTAAAAAAAAAAAAAATTGGCGCATTTTTTTAATAGCCTAGAAAAATAAAAAAAAATAATGTGAAATAAACGTGTTCGAGTAATATTTATAATTTATTCACTTTTTAAAGGAGGGAAAGGTCCTGATGTCCTTCACCCTAGATCGCCAATGGTACTCGGATTGGAATCGTTATGTCCACTTAACTTTCGCAATGCTATCCGATTTTTCATTTCTTGTTCCACATTCAACCAGTTGGCTAGATATCTGAGTTGTTTAAAGTTGAGCGTCTTTAAACAACGGGTCATAGTACAATAGGTCCATCATTTATATAAAGGCCTATCATTTATATATAGGCACATTATTTAAAGGCACATAAGTGCTAAACCTGTCTCTATGAGGAGCTCATCCCATCATCAATAAACGATTTTTGTTTTTAGCTAGCAGCTACACCCACTAAACCATAACCTTTAATATATTGACACGCAATGGACCAGTTTTTCTATGAACGGACTTGTAATGAACATCTATTTAGTTCGAGGCAGTATTTAAGTTATTTTTGTCGTCAACAAATGGCTTATTTACTCGCACATTTTAAAAATTAAATATTATTTAATTATTTTACCATAAAACCATGAAAAATAGTAAAAAAAACATTATTAAATCTTAAAATAGTGTCTACCTTATACATTTTAACGAACATCTGTGATTTTATCGTATTTAAACTATTAAAATACGTGTTATTACAATATCTCAAAACTGATCTAAAAACTCTGCACGTCGAAGTCGACTGCCTATTTTCATAAAGATGGTCATTACAAAAACATAACCTAACTTCATCTCTAGAGGATTATTGCTCTTAGCACTAAACCATCACTATTGAGCTTTCTACAGAGGTTGTATGATTTTGTCAGTTTTTCTCGATGTTTTCTTATGAACTTTTTTTGCAGAATTGTCCAACCCAAATCCCTCTACGGGCAATTTTTAGCTTCAAGATTGTTGGGGGTTCAACATTAAACCCATTTTAAAATAATAAAATATAAACAATTAAATTCAACAAAAAATATATTTTACTTAAATATTAGGTTTTACTTGAAATTTTGTTATGTAGCGCATCTTAACCGATTTTTCCGGTTATAGTATCTGAAAAAGAACCACATTTTCCTATTTTTTTTAAATATGGATTTGCAGAGACGGGTTTTCACTCCACCAATAAATAAGTTGTAATTAATGTATATGCATTGTAATTCTATTTATTTCATCTTCAAGTATTTTGGTGCCGACATTTTGTTCGTTTAACGACGCACTAAATATAAAAAAAAAGTTTTTCAGCGAATCAACTTTTAAATAATAAAAGCTATGAAAAATAATAAAGCCATTTATTTTGAATTTAAATAAGATTAAAAAATATTGTGCCCAAAATATTATTTTTTACAGTGAATATATTTATGTTAATATTAATAATCTAAAGTTAGAGCCGCCTTAGAGCGGTTTTATTTTCTATGATAGCAGCAATTCGTTTTATTTACCCAACTCTAACTTGGTTAAACGAGCTGTCATTTTAGACTTTATCCTAGCTTATAACCACATCTAACTTAGGAAGTAAAAAACGACCACCTAAGTAGTTTAGAGCGAGGTTTTATGGTTTGGACGCTGCTCTAAAGTTTTCATTTTATTCACTTATGTTGGAAAATATCGACTTTTTAAACTTTTATTTAGTGCTTGTAAAGATTTGATAAATCACGAGCATGTGTGGGTGGTGGGATGATTACAACGATTTGGACGATTAGGAATACGACTACTTTCAAAAAACTATACGATACATTCTTGCATCAAATTCATCGAGATAAATATGACGACGTAGACGGTTCAGTTTAGACAGCCCACTGTAAAATAATATTTTGACTAAACAAAAAAGTTGACGTGACCAATTCTAATAAATTATTGAAGGCTTTTCAGTAAAAAAAAAGTATTCAGAAGACGTTTGGGATAACCTATAAAAAATGTATTGACCAAACCAACAACAGTAGCTATGGCTTCGGACCAATTGGAGGACTACTCCGAAACCACGAAATCCGTGAATTTGATTGGTTGAAAATTTGGGTGGATTAGGGAGTTTCTTTATGCCAATCTGAGGCTGAATTTTGATATACAGGCTGCTGCCCGATTTCAACCAAATTCGCAGGGAATGTTAAGAATGATCTCCCTAACAAAGTTTGTCTGGGGCGTTTTCGGCGCGCGGCCCTATATGAGAGTTAGGGGGGTTTTAAGTTTGTATGTTAAACCCGTATTTAGAAGAAAAGTTGTATTTTTGTTATAATACATATTATTTTAATAAAAAATAACTGCATCATTAAATTTTAGATTTTCCCATTCCTAAAAGGGTAAAAGTGGTATTTAATTAATATATGAGAAAACACATTGATGTGCCAAAATTGTTGTATTTGTTAGAATACTATTGCCTAAGTAATTGCTGGTCTTTAACTTGTTTTTTGTTATTATTATACTTATTTTTGCAAAGCAATAAAAGTGGAATATCATCTAAAACCCCCCTAACTCTCATTTGGGGCCGCGCGCCGAAAACTCCCCAAACAAATGATGTTAGGGGGATTTCCCAGTATCTCCCCTAGAAATTTTGGGAAAATTGGGGAAAAGCCCATTTATCAAAGTATTGCCATCTGACCGAAGTCTATAGTCTGGAAAAACGTGAGAGCTCTATCATATAATAAATAACCCCAAACCTAAGACTAGGCATGACTTTAAAGATGCTAGCGGCAATTTTTTGACCAAGTGTCTAACAATGAGGTGGCGCATAACATTTTTTCCTAAATCAAGAAATTCTTTAGTTAATCCGCTGGAATAGATATCATACCCTCAGAAATAATAGCACTATAAAACGTTTTAAAAATATGCTCCCTTTCCCAGAGAAGAAAAAAATGGCCTGAGGCAGCCGCACTTCAAATGGGAATCGTAGACAGATCGAAAGCCTGGACTGGTCCGTTATAGAAATCCGTCTTTAAAAACTGG
>JAAAKO020063920.1:0-10045 GCA_010015015.2 Bolitophila cinerea | reverse complement strand
AAATTGCTCGATTACGCAAGCCGTGTGCAAAGAAAAATCGTCAAGTCAAATGTAGGCAATCAATACGCAATCCTGAGGAAGCCAAAATTGCGAGATTCCGCAAGTCGTGGGACTGTAGCTTGAGCATTTCAATGGTAGCTAAAAAATGGTATATGTGAGCTATTCTATTGAAAATCAGTGGTGAGCATTTCTATAGAATTTTGATGGTAAGTTTTTCTCGAAAAATCGTTGGTGATCGGTGATGTTATTTTATTTAAATTTTAAAATATTGGTGGTAATCTATTTTATAGAAAATGTCTATGGAATATCTTTGTTGATCTTATTTATAAAAAATTAATGGTAATCTTCACTATAGAAAATCAGTTGTGATCTTTCCTATAAAAATATGGTAGTGATCATTTACGTTTATAAACGGTTGTGATTTTTCCAATAGAAAATCGGTGGTGAACTTTTTTAATACAAAATCGGTGGTGAGCTTTTCCATATTAAATCGGTGTTAAGCTTTTTTATAAAAAAAATAGTCGTGAGCTTTTCTATAGCAAATTGGTTTGAGTATTACTATAGAAAATCGGGGTGAGCTTTTCTATAGAAAATCGGGGTGAGCTTTTCTATAGAAAATCGCGTTGAGATTTTCTATGGAAAATCTGTAATAATCATTTCTATAAAAAATCGGTGGTTAGCTTACAATAAAAAATCGGCCAAATTGACAGTTCGATTTGTCAGGTAAATTTATCTCAAGGTATTTGTTATATTTAAATTCATAATACAGTATCCCAATAATTGGTTCATTTTATTCGTTTCCTGATTACTTAATTAACTGAAACAAACTACTATTTTTGGGATCGTTTTTATATTAAAATTAATTTGGATTGGTTTCGATGTTTTTTATAAAATGTATAATTGACTTAACAACAAATTGGCGATCGATATAAGTATATATGTTTAAAAAAATACATTTAAATAAGGAGTTAAATGGACTAAACTTCAGATTTTTTTTAGGATTTTTTTACCTGGATTTGTAAATAATAATAGTCGATTTTGGGTGTAACATTTCGAATAATGATGAACTAGCTTAGTCGCATTAATGCGAGATTTGCTCTATATTGCAATTATAAACTATCGATATAGTTTCTTCCACTACGAATTTTCGCAAGCTGAACATCAAATGGAACATTTACACGAAAGCGGGGTGTATTGAAATAATTTTCCGATAAAGACAATGTGCACGCAACAATAAAGCATAATGTACAAATGAAGTCATCTAACGGTGAGCGGCGCGGCGGCGCAGGCGTCGGGCTTAAAACAAAGCTTACAAACGCATATATTGGCGTATAACGCATTGCATATGTATATATATACATAAGTACATATGTTCAGAGTATAACACAAAACATGCCACATAAATTACGATAAATTATGCAGGCAAACATACGCAGACAAATTACTTGCCGTGTGCGCCGGCAATATAGACATGCTCGTACATAATATCGTGATAGAGAACGCAAGAGTGTAAAACCAAAATGAACTCGATTATTTATCGGTATTTTCCGTTGTTGTTGCCGCAGCACTGCGCCCGACGCGCCGCCATGTAGATGTGCGGATAGATAATACTGTATCCGCTTAAAGCTCGGCGGCCGGGCGCTCTTGTGTGTGTGTGTGTGTGCCTTTTCGTGTTGTTTCAATAAGTTCACACGCGCGCTTGTGAGTATATATACTTGTATATTTGTAATTGTTTAGTTATATATATATATAATGCACAATAGCACACCGTCGAACTGTTCGCCGCTTCGCCAACAGCGGTTAATAATTGAATTAGAGCTTTTCATTTGAAAAGGGTGCGGGTTGTATTGTGTTAGTTTCGCGTGCGGACGCAGGCGTACCCTTGCCCATCAACCCGAGCGCGTAGCTATATTGAGCTCTTCCGTCGTGAGTTCCGGTGCACGTTCACCGGAGTGTTTTATTTACTAAGCGCAATGCACGCAGTGTGAATGTATATATCTAGATAAATATATATATAAACATATTCGCATATATACAATATCTAATTGGAATTATGATGTATCGATATGTATTTTTGCACCGGCATCGGCAATGCCCATATAATTGAAATGTATACGATTCCATAGGGGTTTTCACCTTCCATTTTTTAGGTACATATAAAACCAATCAAAATCTTAAAAACACTTCCCCGGTAATGCCAATATTAAATCAATATAATAACGAACACAGAGCTAAACGCGGGAGCTTTGCGTAGAGCAACAGAATACAAACACAATTGCAGCAAACGGCGGTTTTCATCTCTGCCTTTTTCCTCGATCTATTACGTCGAACGTGCGCAACATAATCCCAGCCCCATCCCCGAGCTTTTGTCAGTCTGTGTGCGGTTGTCTCACGGGAATTTAATATACATATATATATATATATATATTTATATATATAAACATACATTTAGGAGAAAGATATAATGATGGATAAAAAAACATATTCGGTTCAAGATATTGTATATGAGTAGAGGCTGCCTCCCACGCAAGCGCTTGACTGCTGTCGTCCGCTCCTTGCCACCCGCAACGTGCGCACACCACATCCTTTCGGAAAAGTTTTCCATGTAGTCGCCACTTTGTGTATTTATGTTTTTCCGAATGCGAAATGACTCTGTCTATAAATATTTGTAAACAAATTCAACGTAAGTGAGAGCGAGAAAGAGAGTGCGGTGTAAAACTTTCGCAATACATGATATAATAGTAAGGCAGTGGCAGTTGAGCGGCGGCTTGTTAATATTTGTTTGCGTTTAAATACATTCACTTCTATATTTTATGTATATGTACTATAAATACAATGTAATCCTCTTGTATATATTGCATACATAATGTTATACAAATATTAAGAGTAGCGAGCCACTCGCCGACGCTTTTAGATTTACTGTAGTTGTATTTAATTGCTTTTTATGGTTGTGTGCTGGCTAGAGAAACACAAAGATATTTATCTTATACAAACACATAATTCTATAATATATAGAACGATGGATTTGTTTCTGTCTGTCCGTCTGTACAATAAGATTCAAAAATCGACCCATATACCAAGCTGAAAAGTTACTAAATATAAAATTAAAATTTGTCAGCGTTCGTTTTAAATTTATTTTTAATTGTTATTTCAGAATTTAACTTAAAATTAAAAAATATATATATTTTGCCCGGATTTATTTTTTTGTAATCACGACACAAGATAAAAGATATATAAGACAAATTATCTCTTACTTAAACCTTTAAACTTCAACAAAAATGTATGAATTTTAATCCTCTTGTGTGTTTTTTTATTTTTAAATACCGGTGAAAACCAAATTTTCACAACTGAAAAAAAAATTTGTAATTAGTTTTTTATATTATCCTTGTCGTACGGCTTAAGAAAATATCGAAGAATTACGACATTTTAAATAAACAATACAATTATATTATATATATCTATTATTTATTGATTGATTTATATAAATTATTTTTCATTATAGAGGCATGTTTTATGAACACTCGCGATAAAAATCTAGTTACTGATGCGGTCGACTGGCGGATAGCCGATTTAGTTATTTAAAATGTATTCTCAGACATACTTATTTATCATCACAAAATTCATTGATAATTTAAAGAGGGTAACAAATGCCTTTTGAGAAGTATTCTGCCCAAAATATAAAAGATTCGGGATTTCCCAGAACATCACATAATAATGTTAGACGGGTTGGCAACCATGTGAGAACGACGTAGCCAAAAAGTAAAATCAACATTTCAAAACCATGCTGATAACGGTTATTTAAGAGGTCGTAAGATCCAAAAAAATTGGAATACCTGCATAATCTCAAGAAATATTGGGAAATCTCCTGAAATAATTATTGTTTCTCTCGCCGTTAGTAAAATTTGTAATTATGAGAAAATAGTATATTATAAAAAAAAAAAATTCTAGTATAGCGTCGACTTAAGCCGGCCGTTTCTATAAAAAAGAGTCGACGGCCAGCTGGCTAAAGAAAATAAGGAACCAGCGGCCGGCGGCTGACGAAATATAAAAAAAAATCAATTTAAATATTTCATACAATGTCAAAATAAACATAAAAAAACGAATAAATATCAATTTATAAACTGGAAAAAAACGAAATGAGTACAAAATTTATTCAAAAAGATCACCAAAAATTAAAAAAAATGTTCATAAATTAAAAGTCATATAATATATTCAATAAAAAGCTAAAAGCTTTGTGTCTTGTTATATCACTATTGCCTAATAAGTGGCATTATATATTACATTTTGTTGACTTTGGGTATAGGCGTACTAAAATTAATAAAATTCATTGTTTTACTAGTCTTTTGAATGTTTTTTACTAGTATTCAAAGTACTAGCAAAAAACAAGCAATCCAGCTAGTCATTTGTAATTTGCAAATTCATTGGACTCAGCAAAAAAATTCTTTGGCATTATATGTTCAAGAATAAATAAATTAAATGTTAAAGATATAGGTCACACACCAGGTATTCCGAATTCGTATTAAAGTTTACAGTGCTTTACAAATGCTGCCAAAACCATAACTGGAGATGTTACAAAATAGTATACTTATATTTGAGTCCGGTTTTCAGACACTGTTTAAAACAAATCCTGTTGATATATGTAAAATTGTTACGTACGTAGCAAACGAATTCATTGAATTCGAATTCATTGAGATCTTTAGCGATATTTTGTCGATCGGCTAAATAAAATCTACCTGTACAGCATTTTCCGATACGATAGCTCTGTTTATATGTAATCTGTTTTTTTCTGTTTCCAAGAAAACAGAATTTTAGAGAATACGCTTAAAATCTATCGCTGTACAATTCATATTTCTAAATATTCTCAAAATTTCCGGAAAGCTCTTGATAGCAATGAATTATACTGTTGGGCTCTATACCTCCACAGAATACAAAATACTCTGTGTCGGTATATACTTTCAGAGTTATCGTCGGTGACGATCATTTTCCTTCAGATATTTTGATATATATATATATATATATATATATGTATATATTTATGCATCTAAAAGATACACACGTATTCGAACGCACATTTACATAATGCCGGTTGAATGCATGCATTTACATAATTTTGTGCTGTTATTACATTCTATATATATATATATAAATATTTGTTATATACTGTATAGAATAGTGACAGTCGCTGCGGCCGCAAGATTTTGCATTTATGGATGATTGCATAGAGAATGTACAGAAAACTAACATCTATTCAATGAAAATGTATATATATATATATGCATTCAAGCACACTTTTGATATAATGCGCATACGGAAAATCTCCATTTCGTTGGGATAAAATAACACATCAGAGCTTTTCGTTTGCTTCACATGAAATCACAATCACACATGCTTCACCTTTGCCTGGCTGGAAATGTAAATAAACATACTTGGCGACATATACTTGATATATGCATATAATATGTATGTATTTTGTATGCATTTCCAAGAATCATGACATTCTACATTTATACAAACACCGAGACGACTGTGTGAGTGCGTGGTGAAACCACATAATTTTGATATGTATAATATACACTGGTATCTCGTATATTATATGCATATCAAAGCACGTAAAAGCGAATAGCTCAGTGGCTATGGTATCATGATTTTCATATGCAATTACTGGTCAGCTCTAAGCTTCTGTATGTGAGTGATTTAGATTTAGATTTAGATTTTAGAAGATATCATTTTGCTACGATGTACGTGCGATATTTAATAAAATGAGATTTGTGTACTTCTCAATTGAATACATAAACATATTATATAAAAGTATCTTAGACTGATTTTTGACCATTATGATTTATCCCTGGCAGGTTATTGACCAGAAATCAATTGTCCTAATACGAATTGCTGTACAATCTAGGAAAATAGTAAAAAAAAATTAAAACGAGTTAAATTTAGATTTGGTAATATCTAAATTTGTGTTAACATAAATATTACATAGCAAATATGGTTAAAGGGAAATAATGATCAAAAAAGCACAATTGGTCAAAATTGCGACATAAGTTCGGTCGTATCTTTATTTAACAGAAGGATATTTCTTAACTTGAAAAAAAAACACTATTAAATTAAATAGACAATATTGATTATTTTACTTTTTTGTAGATTTCATTGAAAATTGAACTTGATATTTACTTTTATTTGACTTGAGGATAATATTTTTAAACCGCAAAATTATTATACTTTCCATTATTTTTTCTTAAGACAATTTCAAAATAATTCTGACAGAGTGAAAAGTGCTATAAGATAGGCTATAAAACTTGAAAACGTGAAATTAACCCGTTTACCTATTTTCGGAATAACTTTTGCACTGTGGGTGGACATTCAAAGTTGTTGATGGTCGCTTGTGGTCAAAAAATGGTCAATCGAATGCCCAAGCAAAATTCAGGTTTCCTATCTGAGCGATGAAAACGTAAAGTTGGCCCCGATTTATTTTTGGAAGTTTTTGGTTGTCATTTGTGGTTTAAAAATGGCCAATCAAATGCCGCAAAAAAAGCTATTGTCGATTTGGGGGAGCAAACGTAAAGTTGGCCCCAAATATTATTTATTTATTATCTTTTACACCGAGGGTGGTAAATTAAAGATAATGATGGTTATTTGTGGTCAAATAAAATGTCAATTCAATGCCGCAAAAAAAATATATTTTTTATCGATTTGGGAGTTGGGCAGGTTCACAAAGCTCTTGTAAATCTTACAATAAAGCCTTCACAGGTGCTCAAGGCCTTTATCCGAAAAGGTTGTAGCCTAGAGTATGTAAAAACAGTAGATAGCGCATATTTCTAGGAAGTAATAATTATTATGAATTTAAATTATTTTTACTTTTCTTATTTTACAATAATAATTTATATTTTTTTATTTGTCTACCATTTCTCTTACAAATGCCCATAAAAAAGAAAAAAGAGACGCGCTACACTCATATATAAGCACCTGCATAGTTTGGGATTTTCCGAAAGACCAACATGTAGCAGGTGCGGAGAAATTGAATATTCTAAGATGGAGAGTGTTTCATTCCCACCTGATATCCCGTGATTTTCAAGAGGAAGGCGGTGGAGTTACCAGCGGCCGTATTTTCATTGAGTCATTAGTGATCCACTTGTTATAGATTTTCGAACATCAAATACCCTCGTTCAAAAGCCACTTATACAAAGCATGTGTAGAAGCTCTATCTATAACACTTCAACATACCAACTTTGATATGCTCTAAATTGGGTCCTAGTCTCCAGCGAAAAATATTCGGATTAGACACGTGGAAAAAGTACATTTTGTTTGGTACCAAACATTTTTTTATGTTTACAAACATTCATTTATTGTAACAAAAAAATGGGCACACATTTTTTCTAATTTGATTTTAACCCTTGAATAAATTTAATAAAATTAGCACTATGTATATTTTTTTTAAATATTTTAACATTTCAAAATCAATTTGCAAAAATAACTAAATTCGCAAGAAGATCTTAAAATGGAGATACCCTTCTATCGAGCAGCAGATCTTTGCCAAAATACTAACTAGAAGATGAAATTAATAGAATTACAAAGCATTGCAAAAATATAGATATTTAAATGTTTCAATACAAATTGTAAAACTGAAAAATTAAAAAACCTTTCTGCATTCGGTTCAAAATATTTAACCAAATCTATATTTTTTTTATTTTCTATTATTTTAAAAACGTTTTCTATATGCGTCTAACGACCAATTTCGAGGCATATAAAAATGGCCCGTGGAGAGATTTAAGTTGTACAGACCAAATATTACGCTCAGGTCCGATCAAAATTGTGGGCTATGATTTTACCAACAAATCCATGTGCTAAACAAAAAAAAAAGTTTTCAAATTTCGGAGGGCTTTGGATTGGACAGGCCTGATTTAACGCTAAGGTCCGATCAAATTGGTGGCTATGACTTTTGATAAAGTCATAGCCACCAATTCTGTGCTAAACTTTTGTGCTAAAAAAATGTTTCCGATTTTTTGATTTTTACGTTTCGTGCATTTGTGAAAATGTATGTTTGAGTAGCGGTTTGAAAAGGAAAAAAATCGTTATAGTTTTAAACAGTTAACATCTGTTTTCATTTTTAATTATGTTCATATTATATATTTTTATTTTTAAGCATTACATAAAAAGCCTGTTAAAAATAATAAAAAATAGAAAAAAAGCAGAAAAAAAATCTTTCAAATTATTTACATATATCAATATAAAAATAAATATGAAAAGAAAGCTTTATATAAAACAACATTTTTACAAAAATTAACAAAATTGTGTGATTTTTCATCCTTGTTTATTATAGAAGGGTAGAAGGACCCGATTTATATGCCTTCAAAGAAGAACAAAACTTTTCCTAAAAGTACGTCCAATATTGAACGAAGAGAATACGCCTAAAAGTTATACTTATCTAAGAGGAAATGTGTTTTTCTTTCTTATCCTTCCAAGGCCTAATTGCGGCCTTTTAAATAGTGCAAACTCTCATTTTTCTGTTCCATATACATAAAAAGGTAAAAATATAAACATTTTGGTAGTTCTTAAATCGAATGTGTTATGAATGACAAAAAAATATTATTTTGTTTAATATGGTTGTTTTTCCATTATTTGAGATGTTTTTTTCAATTGAGAGTTCTTTAAGGAAAAGCTTATTCCCTTTTAAATGTTTGCTACTTTGCAGGCCTATCTTGGATTCTAGGGCTCTTCGAGACTATTTTTTTGCAGACATAATGAGAGGTTCTTCTAAAAAAAACAAAAGAACAAAAAAATAGCAAGATAAAGTAACTACCGCCTATTATTTGATTGTACAAATAATGGGAGGGAAGCTATTTTTAATTTTAAAACCAGGACGAAAAGGTTTTTTTTCTTAAATTATAATTTAGGCTCCTGACCTTCTTGCAACTAGCTCATCAAATGTATCTTTATAAAATGTAAAATATATAGGTAACCCTACAATTTTAGCAGATTTAGGGCCCAAAATTTGCGAAGAGTAGGTTATAATATGACATATTGGTGCACTTCAAAATTAAGAAATTAAAGCCTAATTTCAAGTCAAATAAAGAATAGGTTACTAGGGTTTATATTTCTTTTGTATTTTAATGTAAATTATTATTAAATTTGGTAAAATTCAATGGTGCCAAATTTAATAATTAAAAGAGAGTCACACTTACACACATACTTAAACCTTTTAAAAAATACTATAATAGTACTATAATTTCCAAACGTTAAACATAATAATTCACCAAAACCGTTTTTGACAGCTGAAGATGTTATACAAGCTTTTACGTAAAATTGTACACTCTGTACGAAATATGCAGATTATATCTCAATTAAATATGTCCTACAAAAGCTTAGCAAAGCCTATTAAAGTACTTCGCTGAGAGAAATACGTATTACAGAAAAAATCTTGTTAGTCCTGAAGAATAAAAATAACAAATAAACAAACCTACATAATCCACCTCACCAAGTCTTCGTTATACACTTAATTATGTATGCGCGCATAATATATACTGCGCGCATAGGGACTCGTATATCCGTTACAAATTCTGTTTCTCATTTTCCACCTGAGTCATTTACAGAATAATTAAATTCTTGAATGTGTCCTAATATTTCATTGTTTGCGTACAAAAAAAACACATGGTTGTACACAGAAATATATGTGCTGGGCTCGCTACGGGGACAAAAGCTCCGCACGAACAAAACAGCTCGAGGTCCTTGAGACAAGATCTTATGCTGTGCATAGAATATATATATATACTTAAATAAAATGCGCAAAACATATGATACACGCGTATAGAAATATATAATTATATATTATTGTATATATGCGCCTGTATATACATTATTCATATTATATGTTCGTATGCTTCCTATGTGTTGGTGTGTGTGCTCGATTGCCTGCGCCCAACGTCTTAATACATGCTCAACGAACAAAAAAAAATCACCGTATACAAGATATATATATATATATATATATTTATATATATGATATATACAAACATAAATACATATACATATAGGCAAACATAAAGGC
>JAAAKO020063909.1:0-10045 GCA_010015015.2 Bolitophila cinerea | reverse complement strand
TCCAGGATGTCCTTGTTTCCTTCCAGATCCTTACCCGGAATGAAAACTCCCATCCTTTTGTCCGAAGGAACCTCGTCTACGTCGATTACCTTCAGGTCAGCTCCATCCCAAACGTCCTTCCACATAGGCACGTTCGTCTCTAGCCACCTTCTCGTTTCCATGTTTTTGCAAGACACATAGAAATGGCCTTGTAGGAGTTTGGAACTCAGCATTTCTGGTCGAAAGCAGTTAGTTGGATACAACAGTCCTCCAGCTGTTCCGCAGTAATCTTCGGATTATTTGGATTACTGTTGACCACTACAACTCTCAGATCCGCCATGAGACAGTCCTGTAGTTTTTTTTCGTTAGGTCCTGTCTTTTACTTGGCCCCGCCGGATTTTCATCCGAACGTTGCCGTTTTATTAACTTAATAAGCAAGAGGTGTATCTTGTAGAATTGGCTATTCTTAAATCAAGCAATTAACCTTTGCAGGCCTTAAGGTACGCTCAATGTTGTGGCAGCGTAGGTTCAGAATCTTTTAAGGACCTGAGCTAACCATCACATGGCCTGCCTGCTTGCAAAGAAAACCATTAGGCTACTATTGAGACTATGCATCCCAGGGAGCGGCCCAAGAAGGATAAATAAATATTTTGCGTAGTGTCAAAAATGATTCAAATCTATCAAAGTTAGGGAAAAGCGTGACCCGAAAAAGAACAACTTCTGCTTCAACTCATTGAATCGAAAGACAATATAGACGTTTAAAAGGAATCCATCCGAGAGGAACTCTGTGGTTAAACAGAAGTAAGGACACTCACACAGAGCACCATGGTAGAACAAAGAGAAGTTGATGAAATAACATCATTATCGGAGGACGTAAGCCCTTCAATCAAAGCCCATCTTTGCATAGAAGCATTGCCAGAGATGATGCAGCATACGGCAAATGCTGGACAAAGATAGCAACGGTCAGTCTATAACTAGAGAAGTTGCCAACAATTTAATTAGATTGGGCAAAATTACAATCAAATGGACAGTGTTTCATATCAGGGAAAGAACACTATTAAAAAGTGCTAAAATGCCTTTAGTTCGGACATAACTATTGTCGGAATGTCGGAATGTCGGAACCAAGAAGATCGCTCTAAACTTGATAATAGTCTTACCAGTGAACCTTACAAGTAACTAGACAACTCAGCCTGGGTCAGCGATAAGGGAACATTCAACTTTCAACATTCTAAAAAAATATTTAGCCAGAAGTGGAATAAGCATTTTTAGCAAAATAGGTTGGTTGGTTTAATAAGGAACTTAATAACTGCTTATTAAGTCTGTATTCATGCTGAGCTTATTCAGGTTATTTGGCTTAATATGGGTAAAAAAAAACTTCCAAAGGGAATGATTGTATTTGACTAAACTTTTTAGGGATTTTAAATAATTTTTTAACAAAATTCTGTTTATTAAAAAAAACGTTTTTTTTTACAAATTTTCTGCGTTTTTTAAATTCTGGATTTTGTAGTCCAAATTGTAAAACCGAGTTTTGTTAAAAAAAAAAAAAACAATTTAAATTTAAAAAAAAAAATTGTGGTTTTTGTAATCATATTTTATAATTTTGAAAAACAGAATTTTGTAAAACAGAGTTTTGTTTTCTGTATCCGACGAAGCCTGAACAATTGCATTTTTGTAGATAGGACGTATTAAATATACTCGTAAGATTCAATGTAAAGGTATGATTACATGCACAGACTCGTCCAGCTAAATGTCTGCGACTATTGTCTGTATGTGCATGTAATCGGGAGACAATAGTGACGTTGCAGACAAATTATGTTGTCTGCATGTGACTGCCGTACATTTTTAGCGGGTATTTGTCTGCTTATGTAATCACCTTCAACAGACATTTTAAAAATGTCGGCTGGCAAAATTTCTGTCTGCGACAGACAGATTTGAGTCAGATAGTCTGCATAATTTTGTCTGTTCGTGTGTAGCTTAATATATTTTTAAAATCTTTCTTTAAACTTGAAAAAGCTCCTCCCAGAAGAGTTCAGGAAATGCGTGCTCTCGTTATTCTATTCGACGGCAGTATTAAATGTCGTTATTACTTTCCAACACGAATAATTCAGAGTAATTGCTGATTGAGTTATTTGCAAAAAGTCTACACCATAGCATATTATTATTTCAACCTCCTTTTATCGCTTAAGTATTTTCAAGTTTTTTTTTAAGCATTGATTCTTTCCGCAAGCATTGTTTGCATGTGGAATTATTGTCGCATTGTTTCGATACCTACAAAACATTTTAGACGCTTAACTACGACCTTTTGTGTTTAAGCGTTCATAATAAAGATCAATCTTACTTTTCTCTTTGGTATACTATTAAAAGAATTCATCAGTTTTCTTTAAACGTCCATTACCAATGTACGCAACACTTTTAATTGCGCTGCGTCCATGTTTGGGACCGGCAAACAAGACTGTAATTATACTATATACAATTATACGTACGTCATCATTATCACATTAAACAGTACATACTCGCCCATCGACGATGCCGCCCAATACGCTTAATGTCAAGATCTAGAACGGTGCCTTGAACTTTACTTATAAAAGCTTTTTGAATCTGAGGCGCGCGCTTGCGATGACAACTGCAAATTATAATCTGCTTAAAGCCGACAAAAAAGTTTCTCGAGAACTGTTCTTTGTTCAATGGTTTCACACCTGACCGTACCTGATGCAATTAAAGACCAACGTGTTTTCTTACCGAAACGCTACGCGCGTTCCGCGTTCTCCTGCTTGGCGTCTTGTAAAAAATCAAGTACACTCAATACAAACTATCAAACGTGAACAAATTGTTTTGAAGTATTTTTTTTGGTTGTCCATGTTATGTTATAAACTAGACATTCATTTATATGATACATCAAATGTGTCAAAATGAAGATAGAATTAAATTCCGTCTGCATAAATTCAAATTACCTCCTAAACGATTCTTTAAATTATATATTCTATATTCTATATTCTTTACTGATCTTTTATACTGCGTATACCTAGTGTTTATATAATACGAAAAAAAAACTGGTCAAGCAGGAAACAAATTACGTTATACTTTGATTTGATTAAATACCTAAGCATAATGTTATGTGGAATTATTCTAACATAATTATAAACCAGATACACGTGTGTGAGATTAAATTGATAAAATATTGTTTCAGCTGTCCGAAATCGTAAACAGTCTCTCACCGCAAGGTCAACTTCCTCTTGGACTTGCGCTCATGGGTCGCAGCACTGCTATCGCACAGACTCTGGTTAAAAACGGTAAAGCCGATGTGAATGCATTCGATGCGGATGTAAGTTGTTTTATTTTTTTTTTATATTACCAAATGCAATTGCACTAAATGCATTTTCGTTTTTTTTTTTCAGGGACACACACTGCTTTGTGATGCTGTAAAACGAGGCGATGGATTCGCCGCTCAATTCCTACTCGATCAAAACTGCAACGTAAACCTGAAGGCACGTAAGACAGATGACACTGCACTACATCTGGTTTGTACCTACGCGGAAAAATCCACTGACGCCGATACGTACAAGGCTATGGTCCTTGTGGGCAAAGCTCTGCTGCAGCATGATGCCGATCCTAATATACAGAATATAAAAGGATTGTAAGACGTTTAAAGAAAACATTTTCTTAAAAATAAATATTTATCTCTGTGTCTATTTTATAGTACTCCCCTACATCTGTCCATTACGTCTGGCCACCATGAAATGACGGAGCTTCTGTTGCAGCAACCCAAACTGGACACAAACCTACGCACCGCCGACGACAAATGTGCCTTGCAATTTGCTCTGATGCCACCGTACACCGAGGGTCCACCGTTCTCTTTAGCCGTCCAGCTCCTGCAACAAGGTGCCCGACCCAGTCAACACACCGCCGATACCGGTGACAGTCTGCTCCAGATTCTAGCACGTGCCGAACTAGAGGACGCAGGCGTTTTTCTGGCCGAACATGCGAATCTGAATCACATCAATCGTGCCGGTTTGACCGCACTTCATATCGCTGCCGAACAAGGACTTGCATCTCTTGTGGGTGCTCTCCTAACACGCGGTGCTTCTCCAAACATGCAGTCAGGCATTGCGGAGCTCAAGACACCGCTTCATTTTGCCGTGCAGGCTAATCGTTCAACGGTTATCGAAGCATTCGTCGAGCACAAATTGAACGCACATAATATTGGAACCGCTGAGGTGCCAGATTTTAATTTAAAAAGTGCCGATGGGGACTCTCCACTGAGTATGGCTCTTTCGTTAGGTCATAACTTATTGGTGCCAACGTTGATCAAGGGTGGTGCAGACGTCAACGCTCGCAATGGACAAGATCTGACGCTCTTGCATCAGGCTATTCTAAAAGAAGACTCTGATACTGCAGTGTTTCTATTAAATCAGGGAGCTGACATGAATGCGCTAACCGGGGATCAGGAGTCTCCACTTCAACTGGCTATTCACTCAAGACTGCCTGTGGTCGTGGACGCATTATGCAGTCGCGGTGTTTCGTTTAGTGCTCCCGACAATAAGGGTGATCCTCCACTATGGATTGCATTGAACTCAGAACAAGACGCCATTGCGTCTGTGCTGGTGCGACACGGCGTGGATACTGACTGCTGGGGTCCTGGTCCTGATGGTTGTTTACAGACATTGCTACATCGAGCCATCGACGAGAACAAAGAATATGCGGCAGTGTTTTTGATCAAGAGCGGCTGTGATCAGGATTCACCACGACAGCCCGGGCCCAATGGACAAGGTACGTTATTTTGTGATTATAAGCAAGAGTTTTCTTTATATTTATAAAAAAACATCTGCAGGAGGTGACGAGGCCACCGACAAAGCATCTCCACTTCATTTATGCTGTCAGTGGGGTCTGACACGTGTGCTACAAACTCTGATTGATCATGGGGCCAACGTAAACGCCCTGGACTGCGACAACAAAACTCCACTACACATCGCAATTGAGAACCAGCATGCCGAGATTATCGGCATTATGCTGTGTCACCCGGGCATCGATCTTAAACTTCGCGACAAGACTGGAAACACTTCATTTGCGACCGCACTCACTGTGCGCAACAACAAAGCGGCTCAGAGTATTTTGGAGCGACTGCCGACTGCCGCCGAACAAATGGATCAACGTGGACGTAATTTTCTGCACATCGCCATCATGAAGGACGACCTCGAAAGTGTTTTGTTTCTGCTAGCCGTGCAGGTGGACGTAAACTCCCGTGTGCATGATGTGAACCAAACTCCACCATTGCATTTGGCCGCATCTTCTAAGAACGAGATGCTCGTACGTAATTTAATCTTGGCAGGTGCTCGCGTTAATGATAAGGACTCTACGTCAAAGACGGCACTACACATTGCGGCCGAGCGCGGTCAGCTAGCCTCTGTGTCTGCCCTTCTGCAGAACGGAGCCGACTACGATGCGGGCGACAGTGATGGCAACAATGCATTACATATTGCAGTGCGCGAAAGTCACTTGTCGGTGGTGCGAGAACTTCTGACCGAGTCCGGAGTGAACGCAGAGGCCGTCAATCTGAAAGGACGCAATCCAATGCATGAGCTATGCCGCAGCGGAAAAGATAACACTGCCGCAGCCATTTGTGAGCTTTTCATTGAGTGCATGCCACAGTATCCAATTAATGTGACCGATCTGCATGGGAACACTCCGCTGCTGTTGGCATTCATGAGAGGACAGGCTCCACTGTGCAAGGTTCTGGTCAAGAACGGAGCTTGTATGGGTGCCGAGAACAAGGACGGCGTAACGATATTTAATTTTAAATTAGCCACAAATCAACTATTGCACAAGCTACTTGATCAATTGCCACAAGAGTCTCCGTGGGCCACATCGGAGCTGTGTCAGGAGTGTGGCACACGGTTCACGATCACCATGCGAAAGCATCATTGGTAACTATATACTCTTTAATAGTTATTTCATAATAATTGTTTAATATACAACTTCTTATTTTCAGTCGCCATTGTGGGCGGATTCTGTGCAGCAAGTGTTCAAACAATGACGTGCCTATTTTGAAGTTCGGAATTAACAAACCGGTGCGCGTGTGCTGTGTTTGCTTCGAGGTGCTCCAAGTGGGCACCGGAAGTCCGTAGACCGAGCATATATACCCGATTTTCTCAAATTGAACGACTTGAAACTGAACGTTTTTACAGCTCTTGTGTCGTCCTAGTCCAGAACTCTAAAATATGTCTAAAAATAACTATATTATTGTTATAACTTATCTAATATAATTATTATGTTTACGTAATCATAAAATTAAATATATTTTTAATTGCATTTCCAAATATTAATAAATTTCATATACTTTTCTTGGTATTTTAAACGGAGCTTTACAAACATGTTATTGATGATGTTTTTATGGTAAAAATATGGACAAGACAAGACGTGGTCTTTTGAAGAAGAAATATAAACACACAAAACAAAGTGTTGTTTTTACTTGACTATATTGGTTTATTAACTGTTGAAATTATAAGAGTGTCCGCCCAAGTGATGCATGAGCATCACTGAGCCGCGACTTCTTTGAAGTTGTGAAGGGCATACTACACTGTGTCATTAATTATACATATATGTTTACTTCAGTTTCGACCACAAGGAGTGTCCGACACAATGGTCCAATTCGTGCAAGTAATCAAAGAACTCTTCAGTGCAGGTCTCGGCGGTCTGTGTCTTTGACCTCACGCGGTCATTGCATGACTGGAACTTGCTGAACAGACTCTCGATGTGAGGCTTGGTGTTGCAGCTCTCCTACAAGATACAATTTTATATAAATATTATTAATATTTTGGGGTTATGATATTTGATAGTCTTGAAACGGATCTAGTTGTGCACTGTAAAGATGTCAAGTGTAAATGGCAGCACATTAAGACTTACCCGAAGCGTAGTCTGGGGATCGACCAGCTCTGCTTCCTCTTCTTGGGCCTTGACGGCAGGGAAGAAAGACTTAAAGTTGAACATTTTGCAGCAACGAACCGAGTTGACTCTATCAAACAAAATATTGTTAATTATTAAACACACTTTAATCAGCACAAACTATAAAAGGTCATTAACATCTACAGAAAATACATTTTGGCCTGATTTTAGAATTTTATTTTACCTGATTTTTGAGCGAATAGAAAATGTACTTGTTACGAAACACGACAAGACGTAGTTTTCACAACCAAGAACCAACGTTTCAACATTCAGCGAAGTGAAGTTGGATGTTTTCATAAGTTTTCATGTGTACATGAAACGAAATCCACAAATTAAAGTGGAACCCAGTATACAGACAAAAAAAAAGTTAACGCGCCAAAAATTAAAAAAGGGAATTTTAATAAAATGAATATATTTGTATATTGTATATTATATTTTTTTTAGATTAATCATTGTTCTTGGCTAATTATTATCGGTTACAATTTGAAAACATATGTTCATAGAGATTTCCAGCTCCTGCATTCGCCTATGTGCGATTTATGATAACATTGTTGAATCGAACGGTGCACTCTCCCAGACCCATATTTGTGGCCAGATTTGTGAAGTCAGTAAGCGTACTGGTCGAGAAGTTACGATCGAATGGGAAACCCATTCCACGGCGATCTGGATACAATCGATCACGTATACCACAGAAGGATGCAGCGTCATTGCATCCAGTGCGTCTGCAAGAGTATTTCAATTATTAAAAATCCTTTTTTTATTTAAAAAACACTTACTGGTCAGTATCATCGTTGACGCTGTCATTGTCGTAGTTGGAGATCATAACGAAAATGTCGAAAACAGATCCTTCGGGTGTTCCCTTGGGCAGAAGCATGTGCTGTGGCCACCCACAACCGCAGAACTGGAATTGAGCCAGCTCATTGGAATCTGTGGGCTGGTCCTTACTGCCAATGCGACGGAATGAACGCTCGTATGGAATGGTTACAGTTGATTCGTCCGAACGACGGCGGATGTTGTTTTGACCGGGATTTACTAAGAAAAAGGGGAATTCATAAAATTAATAATTAGTACATCGATTTAATAATTTCAGTTTACAGTTAACGGCGAACTTGTCCATCTCGACCATCAGAGTGCGCTGATCACGGAACGGCAACGGTGTTCCACGCTCATCGGTGCGTGGGCACAGGAAGATTCGGCATGTGCCACGACGTTGGACGCCACTGTCGTTTGACACAGAAATGTGATAGTCAAACGGGGCGTGCTGCAAGTGTGTGAATTGAGCGTACACACTGCCCTCGGGTCCGAAATCAAGACCAGCCGCAAGATCGACATCAGACTTCTGCCAGTAGGTGAGCAGGACATTTGGAGCTGGGTTCTTGCCCTTTGTTATTTGTACACGAACCGAATCAACGGTAACGCCATTGTAGGCCAGATGGGCATCCACATCATATGATGGTAGGGTATTCTTGTAGCGAGCGAATACGCTGTCAATGAACGAATGCCAACGATAGAAGATCGGATCACGCATTGCAGTGGAAACGTCTCCCATCACACCGTAATCTTCCAAGTGACGTTGGTCAGGATCATGTGAGTACGAGATCACATTGTGTCCTTGATTGTGCAAATTGCCGTAAAGCTGACGATTTGGACTCAACGAGCACGATTCAACAATGTTTCCAAGGATGTCGATACCTCGGATTTCGTCCAGTGGAATTTGTTGGTTTTGGGTCTGATCAAATGAAAAATAAACAGAATATTGAATAATTTTATATATACTAATAATCAAACTTACATCTACAACAAAACCCTGATCGATAGCCTGATAGATGCGATCCCTCCAGCGCTCCAAATCGGCCAATTCAACGATTGTATTATCTTCGACTCGGTTTACATCGCTTAACAAACTGTTTGAGATGCGTGGTGGATACGCACGATTGTTTGAGCTTCTGATGATCTTCGGGAAGTAGCCCTCTGGTACAACAGCACGAATGTCGGACAATGGTTTAGCACGAGACAAACGATTTCCAAAACGCTCCACATTGTAACGAGCAATGATTTGATTGTGCATGTAGTAGAACAGCTCTCCGCGTCGGTCCTTGTTGACAATTGCTGGGGTGCCCTCACCGGGATACACAAGATGCCAGTGCCAGTGATGCAAGTTAACGCCGATGTCTTCACGGAAATAGGCAAGACGCTGTTCTGTCTCACGATCCGAGGCCGTGAAGTTCACGGGAATTTCGACGACCATACGGCTCTCTTGTGGTACCAGGGTACCCTCTTCGCGAGCCTTTGGGAACACAGACGGATCAAGGAACTGATCGGGGAAAATCTGTACCACAGATGGAATGTTGATGTTCTTCGTATCGGGTCGATGTTGAATGGTAACGGCCATAGCGTACTGGAACAGGTATGGATTGATGCGATCCTTTACGAAGGCAGCCGTCGACAAGAAAGACTTGGCATCCGGCACAGCCATGAATATTTCAATAAGACGACCAGCGATTTCCTTGTGTGTTTGATTGAACAGCGAGAACGGTCCATTGCGCTTGAGCACCGTTGCAAAGGAGATGTCTGGCTGAGTAACCGAAGTCAGTTGAATTCGCCTGTCCACATCTTCACCGAAACGCGACTGCAGCTCGACACCAATGCCCTTGTAGCGATCGGTAAAGTATTCCTCGGGTACATCAAAGGCCGTTTTGCCATTGTCTTTCTTGGTGAAAATCGGCTCCAAAGGACGTTGGAACAACAGCAACAAATCTTGATTTGAATCAGCCATTTTAAACGGAAATCTATAGACACGAGTGCTTATATGAGGATTAAAATATATAGACTGGTATAAAAGATCTTGAAGTAATTCCGTCGAGACACAAATACTTCTGATAGTTGTCTAGGAGCTGACACAGTGTTTATATACTCAAATTTAGTGACCGCAACAGTCAGAAACTGCAGTAGAAAACTGGCTTCTAAACTAGCACCTACTTATTTTGGAAACCGCAGCTTGACGGTGATAAAGGTGATACCGCATGATTATAATTATATATAAATATATATATATACATATAAATTATATCTATATATATATAAGTAACATGATTTAAATACTTGTGGGAATATATATTTTATATTT
>JAAAKO020063898.1:0-10046 GCA_010015015.2 Bolitophila cinerea | reverse complement strand
TCTCAAATAAATCCCACGTTTCCGTTAGTTGCGCTGACCAAACGACGAGTACTGCTGGAGTCGCATTCGCAAACTCTTTTTGGAAAGACGCATACATTCTCACTAGCTGTAACGCTTTATTGTCTCGCTTGAAAACTTCACTCATTATGACCCGGTCGGCTTACAGCAACTAGCGAATTTGCCCAAATATTTAGCGCACTCACAAAAATTGCTAAAGTATTTATTGCAAGTCACTGCTACACACTGTTTTTTTCACTTGTCGTCTTAACGTCTCTGTCCCAGGGCTTCTCTAACTGAAGAATAATTCCCGGGTTTCGGCACCAATGTTTAATACGTAATGACGCTCGAAAATTAGGCTGAATATTAAAAAAAGGATATCGCTTACAAAATTTGTAATGTATATAATATATTTACTCACATATATTATATACAAAAATTGACTTAAAAAAAACGTCTGTATTGCACAATGCCCGTAATTGTGTATACGATTACAAAGCATTATTTATAAAAATTAAAGTACCGTGATAATGAAATCGGCTGTCGCAGAACGTGCATATGTGAACAAAAATGTCAGTCCAAAAAGAACAAAAATGAACGTTCATAAACAATCTTGGCGAACGTGCATATGTAAACATACATAATGCTCCAATGTGAACGTAATTGAACGTCCCGGTCAAACGTTCCATTATAAAAGTTTTTATATGAACGTACATCCCGGGCAATCATTCATTTCTTTTCGCTGAATAGTGGAATTAAACCGGTCCAAAGTGTCTATCCGTTAAAAAAAACTGGTTTAGTTTCACACCCTGTACATCAAAATAATTATTAATAAACACATCACTCAAAGTTCTTCATCTGGAATGCACGCGAATGCACACGAAATCATATATATATATATACATATATATAATTGTTATTAAATCTTCCTAAAGCTGAACCATTCTTCTCTACTTTCTAAACAAACATCTAATCCGAAACAACGAATATATATATATACGAAAGCTAAAGTTTTTCACGGAAGTTCTTAATTACATATACAGACATTCTGTCTGTGTGTGTGCAAGGATCCGTGACAGAAGTTTACGCCGAGCAAGAGTGTATATACTATATAGATATATACTAATGTATAACTTTAGTCGCTTTTTGCGATTTTGCGATTTTGCGTCAGGTGTACTTGCGATTGAGTGAGTGTGCGTTTGCTATAGGGCGGCCCTAGGTATATACATGTTTGCCACCGAGTGTTGCACAAACTAAAACTTATGAAACTTTGCTATTCTCAACTATTTACTGTGAGCGATTTGAGTGAAGTTGCTATGTGTACGCCGAAGCCTGGCGGCAATAATGCCGAATCATTGTGAAATTTAATTCGGAAATAATGTACAATCCTCCCTTCCCATGTCCTATTTAGCTGCCACCGCGCAATTTCAACTAAATAATGCAGTGTGTTTGTGTTAAACACTTGAGGAGTTTTTGGTGTTGTTGTGTTTTGTGTTTATTCCGGGAACGACAGGCGACGCTGCCTGAAGCCTGATGAGTTCAGCACATTTTATATGCACATTTCCAATTGGAATTTCCGGTGAGTCGGAACAATACTGAAATACACACATACACATTGCCCGAAACACACCCTTAATCAAATCTGCCACAAAATATTAATAAGAGTCATCCTCTGCAGCGTCAACACGCGGTGTTGGCGTTATGTGGGCACCCACCGCCCACCGTTCGCGTCGCGTTACTTTGTGCAAACACTAGGTTTTGACAAATGCTTTGCTCTGCACAATTCCACCCCCGCATGCACTCGCACGTCCGTACATAATTCACACTCATATCTGATTGTTATAGAATGTGTGTATGCATACACTCACCCACCCGCCCGCAGACCCACACACACACACACACACACAGAGACAGTCAGCGCCGCGACGCGAGACAGGAAAAGTTGCGCCTGTGGTTGACACATTTCCGAAATTATTTATCTAACTCATGTGTCATGTATACAGCGTGTTCGCACGCCTGCCCGTCCGCCCACTTATCGCCCACACAGTCGCCCGCCCGCCCGCCTGTCGTGCCAAATAAGGCGTTTAACATGCGGATGAACAGCACACACACACACACACACACGAACACACCTGTATAATTGCACATACACGCGTACGTGTGTGTGTGTGTATATGTGTAGCAGCTCGAATTTTATATATAATGAGGTGAGGCGGGGGCTGCTCTGCCACTATATACAATACATTTTCGGGATGATCCACGGGAACATTTGCAGGGGGGAATCATCGTGACTTTGCTGATTGTAATTAGGTTTACAGTCTCTCGAAAATTGGAACGTTTGCGACGTGATATTGATCTTTTTCATCCGCGATAAATTCGTTTTTAGGATTATTTATAGATTATGGCAGCAGCGAGTGGATGTGATTTTGAGAGCGCGTGCCGTATTAGATATTTAATTATATTTTGGAATGATTAGAGAGGGAATGGTTTGGCTTAAATGAGGGAAATTATTAAGTTGAGCTGAAGTCTTCGATCTTGTTAGGGAGGTTTTGTAATTTTGTTTGAGAATATGGAATATGCTGAGAAAATGGTTTTAGGGAAAAATATTTGGATTTAGAACAAAAGTAATGAAATGTGTTTAATCGTCTTTGAATCGCTTTTTTAATTTTACAAAAGTTTGAAATTTCAATGAATATGTTAAACACAATTTTTTAAACTAATAAGAAAAATCTTCTATTTGGTAGTAAAACTTAAATTTACACAACTATAAGTTTTTACGTATTTCTTGGATTTAGTACTAATTTGACATTGATTTAAAGTATCCTCGATTTAAAAGAAAAAATATATACACTAATATGTTCACTCTTTTGCCTGGTACAAGTAATTTTAAATTTAGTACTTTAATCTTTAATGTAGTACTAAAATCTGGGATATAGTAGTAAATTTAGAAATTAAGAAAAAAATGATTTAGTACTAAAAAATGCAGTTACTAACATATTTTAGTACTAAAATACTGAATTTTAGATTTTGGTACTATCATCTTGAATTTAGTACTAAAAATGAAGATACTGACATATTTTAGTACCAACGTACTGAATTTTTTAAATTTTTGTACAATCATCTGGAATCTAGTACTAAAATCTTAAAATTAAAACTAAAATTTATAATTTAGTACAAAAATCTAGATTTAAGCAATAATGGAATGTAGTACTTAATTTTTGAATTTAGTACTAAAAAAGAAAGTTAGTACTGAATTATTAAATTTTGTAATAGCATCTGGAATTTAGTACTAAAACCTTTAATTTAGTACTAAAATCTTAAATTAGGTACTATAAATTGGAGTTTTGTACTAAAATCTGGAATTTAGTACTAAATTTTAGTAAAAAAAATGAATTTAGTAATAAAATTCTGAATTCCTGAATTTGGTACTAGCAACTTGAATATAGTACTATGTTCTTGAATGAATTTAGTACCAATTTTTGGAAACTAGTAATCAAAAAAGAATTTAGTAATAAAAAATGAAATTTGTATTAATATGTTTTAGTACTTAAATACTGAATACTTAAATTTGGTACAAGCATCTTGAATTTTGTACTCAAATTTGGAATTGTATACTAAAATCTTGAATTTAGTACTAAAATCTTGAATTGGGTTCTCAAGTTTTCTTCATGACTTTGTTGAGGTACAGTCTGTTTTGTAAATTTAAAAAAAATAAAATAAATCTTGCAAAAATATCCCATCTTTTTTTCTCGCTTTATGATTATGTTAAAAACGAAGAGTGCACAAGATTGTGGTTATGTACTAAAAATCCCATGGGGTCTATTCATGCCGCGATTTAAAAGAATTAAAACTAAATTTGAGATTGTTTGTTGAATTTAGCACTAAATTCTGGAATTTAGTACTAAAAAAATTAATCTAGTACTCACATATTTTGGTACTAAATTATTGAGAAACTGAATTCTTAAATTTGGTACTAGCATCTTGAATGCAGTACTAAATTCTTGAATTAGATAGATTTTATTAAAATAAAGTCGATTTTGTAATTTAAAAATTTTTGAATATGAATACACAATATTAAAATGAGTACTAAACTTTTGAAATTCGTACAAAACGTTGGGATAAAATATACTAAATAATATATTTGGCTAAAGCTCTTAAATGTAGTGGTAAACTTGCATTTGGTACGAATATCTGAAATTATACGAAGAAATTTACGATTTAGGACTAAATACTTGAATTTCGTTTGTTTATACGAACGTCGTTTTGAATTTAGTGTGAATTATAATTTGTATTCAAAAATTTAGAAGTTATAAGAAAAAAAAAACACGACAAAACCAACAATATAATTTAAAAATGGACACTTTTTGTAGAAAGTGTTGATTTAAAAAAAAAAAAAATATTTCAACGAATTTAGGGTCGTTGATAATTTTCGAACATCGAAATTTAAAATATATAAATTAACTATGAATGAAGTACTAAAAAAAGGATGCCGAAATTACTTGATTCATGGTTCAACGTGCGGAATTTAGTACTAAATACTTGAATACATTACTAATATATTACCGTTTTAGATTTAGTACTAAATACAATATTTAGCACTATAGCTTAAGTATTATTAATAAAACTTTTTTTAATAAATTATATATTTTCTTCTCTAAAATTTAGCGGTGTCTCTCGAATGGCCGAATGATACTAAATTTGAACATTTACTACTAAATTTGAACATTTAGTACTGAATTTTAACATTTTGTACTGAATTTAAACATTTTGTACTAAATTTGAACATTTAGTACTATATTAGTAAATTTAGTACTAAAGTAGTAAATTTAGTACCAAAGTAGTAAATTGAGTACTAAAGTTGTAAATTTAGTCTAAAGTTGTAAATTTAGTACTAAAGTAGTTAAATTAGCTATAAAGTTACTAATTTAGAACTAGCTTTAAATTTAAAATCATTTCAAAGCTTGAAAATACTTCCAATTAATTTAAATTTAACAATTATAATTAAAAAGATATAGTCTAAATTCAATAAATAATCAAATTTTAAACAAAGATTTAAATTTATATATTTTAAAAATTATATAAAACTATATTAAATTTTTATACGTATAATTTACTAACCTTATTTTTTTCTTTTTTCAGGTAAGCATCAATTCGAGCGTCTGTGTGTGTTTGACAAGCAAAGATCAATTTTATAAATGAGTTTTATAATGAAACAGTAAGTTCTAAACTAATATATTTATTCAAATCTGGATACAGCTTTAAAATTTAAAATAAATCAAAATCTTCTTGTAGTAACAAAAATATTTTGATTTATTTTTAAACAGAATTTATAGAACATTTAACATAAAAAAGATAAATCTGTTATTTGCAAATTTGTCTGGTATCATTTTATTTGTTTTTTAAGAATGTTTTTAGTAAAAATTCTAATTGAAATAGTTATTTTCGAAAACGCATAACATGAATGACATAAAACATACAAAAACTATCATTGCACCAATTTAAAAATATTATTTTTTTTCGAAAATTGAATATTACAGTTTATTTTGTCTTTGTCTATTTTTAAATAAAACTTTCTAATTAAAATATCAAAAAAAAATTAAAATGTATATAATCTTTAAAATTTAATGGAAAAACATTTATTTCGAAAATATCATAAAATCTGGTGAAATTTCATATTTTCAGACTTTTAGATGTGTAATTAAAAACTTTTTTTTCATTTTTTGAATTAAATAATTTAAAATTAACATTTGTGAAAATTAATGTAATTTTAGTTTTTGTAGTTTTTAAATATGAATTAAACACTAATTCGAAAATATTCCCGAATTTCGAATTAAAATCTTTTTATTTAAAAAAAAAATATATTTTTTGAAAAAAAATCAAGCACGAGCTCAAAACAGGCAAACAAACTAGCAAAAACAAGCAATTCAAAAGAAAAAACAAAATTGATAAAACTTACCCTCTAGAATAAAGTATAATTTTAACATTATATTGACCTACTCCACATGCCTAACAAATAGGGAAGTGAGAATGGAATGGATCGTTTCATTCACCCCTCTTTTTCATTGATTTAGAAAATGCGTTTTTATTTCCCCGCGGACGTCGGAGGCGCGCGCGGGCAGTGTGAAAATGTGTGTGCCTCTGAAACAAAAATCGAATTCAAGAAAATTAATTAAAACTGCGTCCGCGTCTCGCTCGATGGCCGCCCGGCCACCCGGCCCAGCTCCCGCGCAGGCTGTGGCGGAACCTCAACATATATATATAGTATATACTTCATATATAAATATATATTTGGCAAGTATTTTGCTCTCTTCTCGCACAAACTGTAAATCACGGGGCAAGGGGGAAGGAGATGGGGCTGGCTGGCTGGCTCGTTGCGAATTACCCTGGCACACATTTTCGATTGGATCCTGATTTTGTGTTTACTCAAAACTTGGTAAATGTATTGAGTACATACCGCGCTCGTAAACAGTACCTACGTCAGTATATACACACAAATATATATATATTATTTAAACTGTATATAATGCAATGTACATATATATGCCAAACAAAATGTTTTGAGTACTATTTCGTGTATACTTCAAAAGAGAAAATAAACATTTTACGGCAAATACGTAAAAACTTTTCGGCGCCCAAACTTTGTGCCGTATCTCCTTAAGAAATCCCTGTGTGTGTGTTTGCTCAAATTATTTATTGTTGTTATTATAAAGGTAAACACCGAGCAGTGGCGGCGGGCACTCGTCCCTTAAAATTAAGCCGTGGGGGCGCAGCGTGTCATCACACCCTACTCCGCACAAAACTGTGGCCGCAAACTGCAGATGCGAGAAAATAAATTAGCTTTCATTAATGTTCTACAAAAAGTCCACAAAATAAAAGATCAATATTATAAAAATGAACATTAATATTCTGTATATATATATAACTGTCATATACACTGCCACCACTGCGCGCGTATACGTACGACATTGGAATTCTATGCGCTGGCACAAAATTTAATGCGAATATAAGAAGAACGTATAAATGTCATTGGAAAGTTTATGTGCGCGCATATTCATATAATAAAATAAAGTGAATGTTGTGCATAGTTTATATAATACAGATGCTGGAAAAGTACAGCGCCACCGCAGTGCAGCGCATATACACAATAAAAAGGGGTGAGCGGGGGCGAACAGTGCGACGCGACGGTGACAGCAACAACAGCTCAGCGCCAGCGCAAAATGCGCTCATGTTTTTTTATATCTTTCGAATGCAGCTGAGCAAAGCGCTCGACATTTGCTGTATATTATTATTTATTTTTCTATACGTTGACGTCGTTCAAATGTGTCTGCTCTCAAGTCTTTCTGTGCGCACGCAAGAGCTTGACTCGTACCTATACATAAAATATATTATACACCTCTATGTCATACGTATATACTTAAACATATACACAGGACACACAGGGAAACACAATGACAGCATACGCATTTCAAACGGAAACTTTATCCAACCCACGAGCACCATAAAACGTGTGCTTTTCATTCCGTTCGGTTTTTGGGTATGCTTTTTGGACATGGACAAATGGACATAACAACCACTATTTATTCAGTGCATGTCATTTATATCATCCAATTACTTATCCTCTATGTACTTTTGATTTGGGTAGATGGGCAGAGTTAGACAGAGAAGGTGAGACGTTTTTATGTGGCGTACACGACAAGAGTCGTTTTGTCTTAGGAAATAGTGCCCTAAGTTGCAGTCTGGTAAATGGGAGTTTAATACAGGACCACGAACAATTAATATGTAATTAATATGACCTATTGACCAATGAATTGTTTGAAATCACAATTTGTCGATAAGTTGACTCGAAAAAATAGACCAGTACAAATTATGGGATATTTACTGTTTTTTTATTTCGTAAACTTTACTCAATGTCGACTGATAAAAATCTTAAAATAAAAGAAATTTCAAATGACAAAACCTTGTATTAGTACACCGCACAATTCGAGGGGCATTTCACTTCGAGATTATGGTGTAATATCGATAATTTTATTATTAATATTTAGAATTTCTGATAATATACTAATAAAAATAATATAAATACAATAATATCAATAATATTGTGATAATATTTAAAATATATATAAAGTAATACGATAATACAGAAAATAATAATGTTAAAAATAATAATATCTAATAATAGCATCAAATAATAATCGATAATATCGGTAAAATACAGAGAAATCGTTCTCGCAATGGTGCCACTTTTGGCTGAACCTATATACAAAATGTGAATAAACAAATGAGTCCAGTTTATGCATATTTTGTATATTGGTTCAGCAAAAAGTGGCGCCATTGTTAGGCAAGCACTGTATATGACCACTGGGTTGCATACTTCCAGGGTTAATGGTGTCAAATGCACTATATATCACCACAAAAGGACTTTTGAGCTTTCTAGTCTTTTACATGTATACAGTTTAAGGGTTATATATTCCACCTGTGTTTAAAAAAAATACGCTGTAAATGCTCCTAATACGAGACATAATAAAAAATGTGTTTTTATTATCCAATAATATACGTAAAATATTATGTAATATATATAATATTTATTTTATTATAGTAATATATTAATAATATCTTGAGAATATTGAATATATCAACATACTGGAAAATATTATAAAAATATTGAGAATATTAAAAAAAACATATGGTAATCTGAGAAAAAAGATTAAATATTACGAAATATATATAGTTTGGTATACACATTTTTACGTAGTAAAATAGTATTATCATAAATATTAAAGGATGCCTGATTTTTAAATTTAACCGGTTTGGACGGGACCGATGCAAAATAAAATCATCTGTAAAAACCAAAAAAAAGGCATCCTTTAATATTTTTAAGGAGACAATTTCATTACGTAAACATGTGCACACCAAATTATATATTTCGTAATATTTTATGTATTTAGATTACCATATTATTTTAAATATACTCGATATTTTTATAATACTCTCAAAACTGTTGGTATAATAATTATATTTTTAATATTCTTTAAGATATTATTAATATATTACTTTATTACAATAGTATATATTACATATATTACATAGTATTTTACGGATATTTCAGCAATTTTAAGGATGCTTTTTTTTGGTAATTTCATTGCTTTTCTTTTGCACCCCAAATTGCTTTCTGCTTAAAAATGAACTCTTGGTAAAAACGCATCAGATTTAAAATATATTTTTTATAAAAATTTAAAAATATTTTAGAAATATATAAATAGATCGATTTTCTATAAAACAAGGAAGTCTGAGATTTAATTAATTAATTATAAATAATTAAAATTTGCATAGGTGATTATTTCCGCACCGAACTACCCAAACCGGATTAAATTTCAAAAGTATACCGATTGATTTAATAATTACTGTATTTTGGTCTTGCTACCTTAAATAATAAAAACTCTGACTTTATGTTGTCAATAGTACCATCTTTAGTAAAAACCGAGTGGCAAATCATTTGGAATAATAATGTATTATATTATATAATAATATTACAATATTTTGTATATTTCGTATTATAAAAAATATATCGCAATATATTACATTTTCTATATTTTAGATATTCTCAAATATATTAATAGTATTCTTAGTACTTGCAAAAAAAATAATAAATATTTTTAAATTGATTGTATATATTTTCAATATTTAGCATATTGATAAATATTATTTCATATTCTTAGTATTTGCAAGTAATAATATCGTATTCTCTTTTGTTGTTTTATATTCGCGTATTATTATGCATATACTCCCTAATATTATGAGAATTCCGAAATATTTTCATTATTCGTGTATTTGCAAAATATTTTACTAATAATAACTCTATATAAAGATATTTTATATATAATATTGTTTATCTCCAATAAAAAAATGCAAACATACGCTATGAATATTTGAGAATCAATATTTAGTACAAACGGCATGCAATGAATAAATCTAATACCAATATTATATATTTTGAAGATATTGAGCCCCATAAAAAATATAAATACAGAAATTTCGAAAACATACAAAAT
>JAAAKO020063887.1:0-10046 GCA_010015015.2 Bolitophila cinerea | reverse complement strand
ATTTTGTAGCGTTTGAACAATAAAATCAATACCTAATACTTCTTTAATTCTACCTATCGCATTTCAGTTTTACAATAAAAAATATAATTGTTTGTTATCCTAATTATAAGGATTACAACCAGGTTTTCTGGTTTAACCGGTATTTTTAAGGAAAACAAAATAAGCGGTTTTTATACTATTTTTTTTTTTTTTACAAAAAATCATAAAAGTTAAAAAAAAATATATATTAAAACCCGTTTAAGAATAATTTCATTTTTTTGTAACGATGGCTTTAGATGAGCAGAACTTATGTATTTATGAATCTTTTAAAATCTGAAAAAAAAAATTAATTATTCGGCTTAAAATCCCGAATTTTTAATAAATTTTATATTTTTTTTTGTTTCATTTTTTGCTTATTTTTATTTTTTATATTTTTTTTACTGAAATATTTAATACTTAAATTTTACGTACGGAATTCACTTATATCAAATCCCGTATTTCTAATTGTCGTTAATTTTGTTTGCTTTTTTTAGGAAGACTAACATTTTTTTTAAAAAAAAATCATTATGGTTTATAATTTATATATTATTTTATTTTTGTTATTATTTTCAAATTTTGTTAAATATTTTTGAAAAATTAACGTTTTTTGATTTTTTTTACCTGTAAAAAAACGGTTAACCGATTTTGTTATAAAAATACCCAATAAATAGTTTTCGTAAACTTATCATATTTTTGCAACTTTTAATATATTGCTATGTATAACAATATAACATTAACAATTTAAATGAAGATTAATAACTATAGAATATAAATTCCGACCCAAAAACACTTTCCATAAAATTATGCATACAACGTTAACAAAAAGTTTTCGTCTTGAATAAAACTACTTGTATATACAAATCACGTGTGTGTATACACGCGCTCGTTTTTCTTTCGTGTGTTTATGTATTCGACTTTTCATCTAAGCGCTGCTATTTTTCTTTAGAATTTTCCGCTCGCGTTTTCTGTGAATTTCGCCTTGTCCATTGTTATACAGAAAACTAAATATATACTCGTACTGACGAGAACTTGTATGATTGCTTAATTTTAAGTTTGCTTTAAAATGTTTTAAAATATAAATATTTAATTTAGAATACTAAAATTCTACGAAATTCGTCTTTATATAATTATGTTAATTGTTATAAAAGCGGTCTTCAAAGGTGTAAATTACGTTTTTAAAATAATACTCAATAATATAAAAGAGATTGGAATTCCGATAAACTGGACCAATTTTTGATAGCCGAAAATTATTATTTTGAAAAACTGTTTATTTAAAAAATAGTAGAAAATGAAGAATAACAATTTTTTCCAGCATTGGTCTTTCCAATTTTTTGAAAATGCTGTATAATTTTCAATTTTCTAGAAACACAAACATATTTTAACTATCAACACAAAATACCAAATACTAACAATATAACAGTATAATCAAAAACCAGTTTTTTGCAAATAAAATCAAAAAAAAAAATGAAACAATTTTTAGTGCTTGTTTTTGCAGTAGACTGAATTTAAAAATATATATATATTGCGTACTTTTATTTTATTTATTTCATTCAAAATTTTGTAATGCCTTAAGCTAGATGGTTTATTACATAAAAAACGAAACCCATTTTTTATAATATTCTACCATTTTTTTTCTTCAATTTTTTATATACGTTTTAATTAAAAACTTGGCAAAATAAGAACAATCTTATGTAATGACATCTCGACATATAGAACATATAGAAAATATCTAGCTTACGTTTTAACTACATAGCACAAATATATATTCAAACACAACTTGAATTTTTCTAAAGACTGTTCAATGTTCATATTACCGTAATTGTATTTCAAACATAATATATATATATAACAATCATATCAACACACATCTGTATTTATCTAAACTGAAGCGCAGACAACCCGACATGTTTAACTGTTAGCCGTTAGTTTAAGCGGTGCATTTGCCAGACATAATGCGATTGAGTTTTGCCATAATACGAGTATCATGTGGATTATACGTGAAACTAAAACGATAAAAAAATATTTTTATCATTCTATTATTCTAAAACGGCATCAATTTCAACAATTGTGCGCAAAGATTGACCAAATCTGTAATATTGCCTTTAGAGTTTTCGAGGCAATTGTTATTGCGAAAATATTGAATTCTTTTGCAATTTCAGCGTGTTTCTGATTTGAAGGTAATAAAAATAACAATCAGGTTTTCTAACATTTATGCTCGATTTTTCCAGTGCACTTCTGGCACTGTAAAAAGTCAAAGCAAATTAGGAGACGAATTGGAAAAACGGTATATTTTAAAATACATAACGTCAAATTTTGAAATAGTGCAAAGCTGTGAGTCAAATTTGTGTTTTGTTTTTGGGTTTTTAATTTTAATAAAATAATCTGAGAAATGTATAAAATATTAAAATCTATATGCAAATTTACCTTGACCACATCTTCAAAGAAACAACTGGTCAAGTTATACCAATCAAGGATCAGTAACAAACGATTTTATATTCCAATCTATAATCTATTATATAATGTCAAAATGACAAAAGTATCCTACTAAATGGTTGGGATTATCTATAAATAAGTATATATATTACAGAAGTTTTAAAAAAATCTCCTATAAGACAACTATTTCATTTCCACGATAAATTAAAATTTAATTTTCATAAAAAGACACTTCAAAACATTGGCAAAATAACATCGTGTTTAGCGTTTAACTGGCTATCGAATGACCAGATAAATTTACCAGTTGGTTTAAATAAAATTTTGATATTTCGCTGCGAAGAAAACCAATTCTCGAGTTAAACTGGCAAGAATAAAAACGAAGAAATCGGGCATTAGAATATTTACTTTATATATTTTAATAATTGTAGCTAACTGACCGTTTTTTTATTGTAAATTTAATACATGAAATAATACAATAATTAAAATAATACAAAATCAGGCTCATATATTAAATCCTTCTAGGGACAACTATTCAAACATCGAATTACGAGTTTTTTGCATTTAAAGTTACACGACTTGTAGTGGTTAACAATTCTAAATGCGTGAGACATTAAAAATATAATAAAGATTCCGGGCTGGACCCGTAATTTTTTTTTAAAAAAGCATTTTTGTTAAAAATATTTGCAATTTTTCCTTTTGTTATTGATTTATTTAATTTCATTTATTTAAGCCAACTCTGTTTCTATTTGATTCTAGTACTAGAATGTAAAGTTGACAAAATAAAAAAAATAGATATTAAAGAGTTAATGAGAAACACCTTTTTAATTTTAATATTGTTATTTCATTATAAATATCTAAGTCAATGCAGCCGTCTTCGACGGAAAGAAAGCGTTTTTTCTATGGCTAGAAACTTAGTAAGTCTTAAAAGACATAAATTATAAAATCAAAGTATTGACATAATCTGTTCTTTGACGATCTTTTTTTAAAGGAAATTGTTTTATTTTAAATAAATTTTTAAATAATGAATTCAAGATAATTATTAAAAAAGATATTGTAATAAAAAAATATTTTTTTTATACTTATAAATTGTTGACTATTCAAATTTTATAAATGTATTTATACTTTTACGCGACATTTCATATTTTTTTAAAAATACTCGAGTAGCTCGAGCTACCCGAGCCATTTTTTTATATTATGATCGCAACATAAACACTATTTAAAATAGATGCCATTTTTCCAGTTAGACAAACAAGCAATTTAACAACTATAGATGTTAATTATAACCAAAATCCAAATTGGATCCTTCACCGCATAATTAAGATTTTAAAAAAATACTTTCGATGAAGATAGAAATTCTCAACAATATATTATTTTTGACAAAATTCAGAATACTTATTTTTGGTTTAAGAAACCGGCCTAATATCTCCAAGTTATCGATATCGAGGTATCGTTGTTGGTCTCTATTAAGATACTTGGTCTCTATGTTTGGACCATGTCTCTAAAAGTTTCTTTTATAGGAATAAGGTTTCTTAAGTCTCTATACATTTAACACATTTTTTCCCTATTTCATAAAACTTATGCTTCACATTTATATTGTTGTTTTCATTTGTGAGATTTTACAATATAATTACATTAATTTAATTCAAAATAATAATACGAGTACAATGAAAAGTGTATTTAATATAGAATTTAACAAATAAAGATTGTTTGTGTCTATATTTGAAAAAGTACGTAAATGCTATAATTAAGAGACTTAAATCCTTATATTTATATGTGAGCTAAGATCCAAAACTAACTTAAGCCATTGCAAAAACTTGTATTTCTTCCCATTGCCTGGTAAATGAAAATAAATATATAGCGCGGTCGTGCTTTTAAATATTTAAGGCAGTAAGCAATAATTCGTTAAAACATATTGCATGCTCCCTAAAAATGTACCTCTTATATTTAATAAAAAATAAATTAATAAAATTAAATTAGAGTAGACCTTCCAATATAACATTTATAAATAAATAAATATATAATACTACAAAAATGTTCAAAATTCTAGCCATAAAAAAATCTTTCAGATTATACATTCAGAATCCAAATTTTAATAGCGTGAATGATTATAAATGATTTCTTAATAATGACATAAAATGATTAAAATGTTCATGAGAAATACAAAAGAAAAGAATTTTGGAGATATTAAAATTCCAAAGTTCGTTGATTTTGTATTTATGCGATCATTTGTATTTAATTATGAATACCAAATCGTGTAATCACATTATATTTACAATTTATACAAAACTGGAAATAAAGTTAAATGCAAAAGCAGAAAAATTGAAGTATGTCCAAAAAAATATTTTATAAAATATTTTAATTTGTTTGTAATCTTTTTATTAATTTGGAACTTATTTATTTTTATTGAAATACATTATTTAAGACCTAACAATTTCAAATAATATTTTTATGAAAATAATCAAAAAGCCTGTCTAAATAAGATTCTGAAGTCTCCATAATGGTCTCTTTTTTGTACAGAAAGGTCTCTAGAGATAATTAAATTATCGCTATGATGGCTGAAATTGGTAAGAAGCCTAAAATTCAACGAAAATATATATATTATGTTTGAATAGGAAGAGGATAACTCTGTTCTAAAGTACAAAACTTTGATTTAAAACTTCTTGAGTTCATTTACACAATTTGTTTAAAATGTGTTTCATATATTTGGATGTTCCTAACAAAGATAACATCTAAGTATTATCTTCTTTACTTATTACTTTACCACTTTTACTACTTTTTTATACTAAATTATTATATTTAAAGATTAAATTTTAAAATTGCTACATTTAAATTGATTTGAAACACAATTTAACTTATAATTTATGGAAGCAGGTTGAAATAATTATATTATATGTAGATATAATACAAAAACTGTTTAATACAACTCCCATCGAAATAAAAGTTAGATATGCAATAGAAATAGTTCATCATATATTTCCCTATGGAAATAAATTGTTGAAAAGTATATTAAGTGAACATTTGCATTTTATATATATTCAAGTATTATACGACCGATACGACCAAGCTTTGTCCAATATTTTCATCTAATATTACACATTCTTTTCCAAATACACTCATCCGCTTGCATTTTCTGCACATTTCATCAGTTTTTCCCTACTCCCAAGAGAAAAATCGCAGCAACGGCTGTTGTTGTTTACAGACACATATACACACAAGAGCGCGCGCGCGTACTCGACCAGCAAATCTCGATCTCTTGACATGGAACACATGCGGAGCGCCGCGCCGTGCCCGCGTCGCTGACAAAACGTTATTACGCAGCAAAGTTGTAGACAACATGGAGTTTTTATTCACGTACATAAACGTTTATGTTGTGTACTTTATGTATTGCATTATCCCGTTACTCGTGTAGCATTTTGTATTTTATATTGCGACAGACAGACAACACAATCGGCAGTGGCCAAGAATGCTCCCGTCGTCCTTTTCCGATTACACCCAATCATCATAAATATTGTTCGTGCCTCGGGTGCGCAAGCAAAAGCTGTCAATGCGCTTACACGAATGTTTGTCCTACATTTTCGGAATTCACATTTATATATGTATACAGGAGTGGATTGCGTTTAATCGCCAAAATATGCCTGTGGTGTACATAGAACCTTCAATGAGACCTGAAAACAATTGAATTCGTTGCATGTAATGCCCCTAGGACGCATCCATGAACACTGACAAAACTTTAATTGCAAAAACTTGGACAATTTATAGTGTCCCATCGAATGCATTTGAGAGATGAGAATTTAGCTTGGAAATAGTTTTTGATTGCTTCTCCTAGGTTGGAGATATTCCCTTGTACAATGAATAGGAGCACTCTTGAACGTGATCAACGTGCTAAACGTGCTCACGCTCAAATACAGACTGTGCACAACATTGATATAGTATATAATATAAATAATCTTGTTCTATAATACTGTATATATTCCATTGGCCCATATAAAAACCGGTAAATGGAGCATTTCTGGTGTAAACGTTGAAATAATTCAGATGCAAATCTGATTAGTTGACAAATTGTTTGAACACTCAAACAAAGACAATTGATAGCTTACATTTTATTTGACAAATTCATACTAGCAACCCTTCCACACACAAAATCCCTCGAATATACCTAACCAATTCGCTCCATTAGATGGTGTGGAAAAAAACTCATCGTTTTAAATTGTCAAAGCGAACGTAACGAGCGAAGCTCATGCGGGATGTTCCCATACGCAGTGGTAGTACGTATATATATATATATATATACTTGTGTACTTAACTATAAACAAAAAAATAAACGTGAGACGAATGAAATGACAACATTTCCCGAATCATTTTCCCGAAATACTTGTTTCTTTTATTTGAATACACATATGTAGTTATATTATATACATATATGCACGAGTATGAGTACGATATTTCGTTTGATATGCGCTTTCGACAAACGAATGGAATTGGGCAATTTCGATTGAAAGGAAATGTGTCGGTTTTTTATGGAAAATACGGTGTTTTATTCAACATATTTTGTTACGGAGAACCTTTTTGGGGATGCGCATTAAAATTGAAAGAAAAATAAAACACATTTGAATAACTGAAATTTTATGTTGACTGCGATAGTCAAGCTCAATGGTCTATGGTGGATATATTTACTTATAATGGATACAATCCAACAATAATATAGTCTAACCCAGTAAATGCGATCAAAGAATAAATCAAACGAAATGGAAATTCGAGAAGAAAAAACTATGTATTTAATAATTATTCAAATATATGTACATATAATAAAATGCATCGATAAACTTGGTTTGAGTTATACAATAATTCCGCAAATACTATACAGGCATACTGTATATATACAATTATACATGTATTTGTATATACTATATAGTTCAGAGTATGTTTTCGCACAAGTTTATTGGATTTGCTCGATTAATTTCAAGTAATTTCCTTTAGTTGCGACAGTTGGATCAAAATAGCAGTACCAATTTAATCATTTAATACTAAGTATACACTTCTCGGTTAATTATAGCTTTCGTTATTTAAAGCAGATTTATTATAGTTATAATTAAACTGATCATGATTTGTGCCGGAAATATTAAGTATTAAATAATGTCAAGATAAAATATAGGTTTTTTTATATTTTCTGCATAACCTTTGTATTATGATTACTGAACACTATTATAATAAAATTCAATAGGGATTCAGTTAAGTTGTACTTTTTCTACTAAAAAAACCCTGATCTTGTAATTTTTCGTACAAATTGGACTAAATAACAAGTCTACTATTAAACTATTATTGTTAAAGTTCTTTGATTTACAAATGTTTTAAAAAACGTATCTTTGCCCTAATCAAATAAATTAACAATTTTAAATATTTTTAAATAATATAAACCAAAAATTATTTATTGATTACCAGGAAAATGGAAAATATGCCCTAAAACCTTAAAATATTAAAATCTGTTATAAAAACATCAAAATATGAGATTAAAAATATATATTATTTGAATGAGTTTTGATTGGAATATATTAAAAACATTTGACACAGATAAACAAACAAAAACGTATGTTTTTTCAATTGTATTGTTTATTACAAAAAAACTTGTAAAAAAATACCATCTATTAAGACGGTTTATTAATGATTGACTGTATTTCTGTAAAAAAACTTAATAATTTTAGGTTACATTTTAACCATTATCTTAAATCATAATTTTTAGAGCATAGGCTGATTACTGAAAGTCTTATGCTTGATTCAATAAATTAGTGCTTTGGGTATAAAAGCTTAATTATTTTGACAAAATAAAATTCGAAATACAAGTAAATTTTATTGAACAACAACACCATTACGACTTCTGGGCGCCTTTTTACTAAATTAATTGATTACATGCCAAAATATAAACCCAATAATATTAAATCGACAGAATGTGATACCCTGCCCTAAATGTTTCTTAAATACGGCGAAGAATCATTATTGATACATGAGCTTATTGAAATATTGGGATAAATAAAAAGTTCAGGAAGAATGGCAATGGAATTAACGTCATTTGTCCTTTGTATAAGAAGAATGACAAAATATAGAGGGAAAACTATATTCATGTATTGTAGACCAAGTTGTATATTTTTTGTATCCGTTGGCCAAGGAGCTCACAAAACAAGCAACATTATTTCTACCCCAAACTTTAGAAAATAGATGTGTGCTATAAATAGCATTTGTCCATCATCTAATTAGAAATTGCAAAACCGCGGTTTCGGTGGAACCGGTTAACCATCCCATATTTTGAAACCGAAAAAGGTTATTAAACTGGTTTTACGGTTTTAAAGTATAATGATACGATTACACGGACTGCTACTTTGGATAGTTGGTCTCAGTTGACAACTGACGCTGCCATCGACAGTTGTAACAGTAAACGACATTTCATGTAATCACCCAAACAGTCAACTTCGCCTATTCATCTGATAGCAGTTTAGTAGCAGTTCGAGTATTCAAGTAATTGCGTTTGGGTACGATTTGTCGCCTGTCAATTCACCACTTTAAGAATCGCGTGGGATTAAAAAAACTTCAATTTAATGTCTTAAGAAAGAACTCTTTTTAAAATATGTGACTTTCTCCTTGTTTAATCTTATCAGCTTTTTATTCATATGTCTGTGGAGATCCGTTTAAAGGGAATGGAGTAGACATCATTCCTAAAAATATATGACTTCTTTACTACATCTTCCCATCAGGCTTTTTGCCAAATTACTGGTGAGATGTAATAAATTAATGATTAAAGGGTCTCTAGTAGGAACCCTTCCAACTAAATTTTACTTCCTATAACAAACACATTTTGAATATTTATTTTGGAAAACAGCCCCTGAAAATATCAGTCATATATTTTTAGGAAGGGTACGTCCTCAAGACCGTTAAAGCTAAATTTCACCAAATCCTACTAGCTATATTCCAGAAGTCTGATAGGAATATTTTTAGAGGTTCCTCCTCTTTAAAACGAAGTTTAATACCAATCCCATCAGCTATATGCCAAAAAGGCTTATGGAATTATTTTGGATTGTAGTCCTATATTTTAAGTAAAGATTCCTCCTCAAGAACTATAAAACGAAGTTTAATCCAAATCCTTTATCCTTTTGGCCTTATGCCAAAAAGTGTGATATAAATATTTAGTGTGGAAGTCATATTTTTCAGGATGGATTCCTTCTTAAGACCTATTATACGAAGTTTCATCAGAATCTAAAAGATACCAATACTGAAAACCGTACGGTTTTGTATGATATATATATATATATATTTGGCATTGAGTTTGAGACATTCTGTAAAATTACTTTTACAAACAAAAAAAGTTTAGGTGGGCATTCCTTATTATTTACAGATACAGCTATAAAGTAAACATTATTTGGGGATATTTGTGAAGCAAAACAGTTTGGCAGTTCGCTAAACTGTTAACTATGACAATCACTATTATCATCAAACAACAGTTGTAACTGCGCCAAAACCCGGAATATATACGTTTACCAAACCCTATGAAAAAAATACTGTTTTCTCATTCATTGTCATGCTTTTTTCTAGTTTTTTATGTTGTTGAT
>JAAAKO020063876.1:0-10046 GCA_010015015.2 Bolitophila cinerea | reverse complement strand
CAATAGAGGACTCATCAGTACAACTTACTGGGGTGGTAGTTCAGCGGACTCTCGTTTTTCGTTTGAAACGAGAGAAAGACCATGAGATATCGATGTGCCACGAAGTGGCACATAAGTAATTAAAATGGGGAAAAAACATTGTAGTGTAAACCGTAATTTAGTAGAACGCTTATAAATAAATTAAAAAATGCCAATATAAAGAGTTTGTGTTTAAAATATTTTATTTAATAACACACATAATAAAGTTCACATTATATAATAAAAATTCACTTGATAGAAAAACACTTAATAAAAAACAATAAAACAATATTGTGTTTAACGCGTAGCCGCCATTAGGTGTGTATAAAACATGTAAAGTCTCAAAAGAGTATTGGAAAAAAGGTTGTGCTGATCATAAAAATGAAATTATTCACTGCTCTCAATGGGTATGTAATAAAAAACCCTTAATTAAATCATAAAAAATGAAATTAATTAAATCATAAAGACAAGCATTGAATACCTATGAAATAATTACGTAGTTATAAAAATCAAAATTAAAGACACAGAAACATTTAAACTGATTTTTAGGCATCAGGGGGTACCGATGATTTATGTATTTTCAATTTAAACAAATATACATTAATTTTGTTGTAATTAGAAAGTGAAGAAAAAATAAAAGAAAAAATGTATACGAATTGCAACCGAAACCGTTGATGTGTATGTAAAAGTGTTATTAAAAGCACAAAACCACTGGTTAGCTGTCGAGCAACCTTATTAGTTTAGCGTACTAAACATAGAACACCGTTGAGACGAAAGCGAAAATGATGTTAAACGCATAGAATCACTAGTTAGCTATCGAGCAACATTATCATTTTTAGCATAAAAAACTTAATATACCGTTGAGACGAAGATAAAAGTGCTTGTTAATTACACCACATTACTTGTTGGCTATCGAGCAACATTCATTAGTAATTTAGCGTAAAAGACACTTAGTATGACATGGAACAAATACGAATGTTCCTTAACGTAGTCTTATTAATATTGTTATCACTAAAAATCGTGCACAGAAGCGAATCTCTGAAAATACTGTGTCGTAAAACATTATGCACTAATGTAATTGTGAAACACATTAAATGTTAAAACTAAAATAACGTGTGCCTGACTAAATAATTGTATGTAAACATTACTATTTCAACGCAAAAAACTTAGTACACCATTGAGACGAGGATAAACGTGCTTGTTACTCACACCAAATTGTTTGTTGTTTATTGAGCAGTATTTATTAACAATTAAGTGTAAGAAACACTTGGTATGAAATTGCACAAAAATGGATGTTACTTAACGAAATCCTATTAATAATGCTAACACTAAAAAATTCATAAGCTGTAATTTCGGAACACATTGCACTGCATTACATTATGTATTAATGCAATTATGAAATATGTTAATTATTGAAACACAAATAACGTGTGTTTTACTAAAAATCGTATGCCAAATTTCACACTGATATGTTAAAATGTACGTTAAAAGATTTTGATTAAAGAATTTAAGTTTGCAATTTTAATCACTACCGGAAAATTTAAAGAAATATATTGGAATCCACATAGACCTTTTTTTAAATATATCGATGATGGAGGTCCGCAAAAAATCTTGAAATATAACATGCAAATAAATACCTTGTTTGAACACAAAATAAAAGACCTAATATGTGTAATATCAAAAGTAGAAATTGTAATCCCGAGTGAATCCATTGTTCCCTTTCATCCCGATGGTGCAAAAAATATATACTCCTGCGATATACACTAACACTCACTATAACATTAGTAAACAAACTTTCTTATTTTTTCATTTACAAAACTGTAAGAAAAATTACACTATTCCCATGCAAATCAACCGTATACTCTGGGATATACATGAATTCAAAATGGCGTACACCGTGTTTCACTTTAAATTTAAGACATTTTTTAGGCACAAAAAATGATGGTATATATATCTCATCAAAAATAACACATATAAACACAGGATTTCAATCAAAATAAACTTGATAACACCGTAAAATATTAAGCTATAGCTTAAAATATTTCTTAATTACAAATAAAAATAGATACTGTTGAATTTTTAAGAAAAATAAATCACCTTTTGGTCATAGAAAGAAAAACTTGTGTTTTGCTGTCAAGACAAACAAAAACTGCAAGGATGGCGCCGTTACGCAGATTTAAGAAGTTAATTTTAGAATATATGAACGGTACAGTTACGCACAAAAACCAATTAGACTGTGTGTAGGCGAAGAGAATGTAGCCCAATAGAATACTGGGAAGGTCGGTAACGCAGCAAGGAACACAAAATTGAGTCCTAGATATTTCATGCATTGTGAAAAGTAATGAAAAGCAAACATAATTAAAAGTAAATTCAAATTTATAAAAATCAATATAAACAAATCAGAAAAATTCGTGTGCGTTCCAAGCAAGCACTTTATGGTGAATGCAAAATGTTCCAATTAAAAATAAATAATAAAAAATATAAAAGGTAAATCGTTAGTGGTAAGCCATCCAGAAAACTGGGATCTCATGAGGGTAAAGCGATACAAAGCATTGTGAGGATAATGCAGTGGCAGAAAATTTTAATTAAAAAGACTATATTACTCAAAATAGTTTGTTTACCTTTTGTGTTGTTAGTGCATAAATAGAATTAGTAATGTGTTTCTTGTGTTGTAAGTGTCTGTGCAAGTGCTGTGAAGTGTTAGTTAATGTTTTAGTGAGGATGAATGCATTGAGCATGCGCATTCTATTCGGTTTGTGCGTGTATTGGAAAACGCACAGACCTAGAATAAGCAACCTCAATGTGATTCTTGTGTTTTTGTGTTAAGAAGTATGGTATAATTGTGTCGGTGTGAGTTTTTGTGTAAAATTAGTTTTGAATCTAAAAGTGTAAACACTGAGAGTGAATACTAAAGTTCAAACATCTCAAAAGTGGGCACATACATTTATTGTGTTGCTATTGTTCTAATTGAATTTAGAAAAGTTATGATTCTTGTGGTGCAAGTGCTTGTGAAAGTGTTGTTAATACATGTTTAACAAACAAATCCATTGAGTAAGCACACTCTATTCAGCTTGTGTGTGTATAAGAAAACGCACAGGCTTAGAATATGCAACCCCAATGTAATCCTTGTAAATCTGTATTTTAGTGATTTGTATTAAATGTGGAAATAGTGTAAGTGTTAATATAGTTGTTTAGCTCAAACCTCTCAGAATGAGTTTATTCACCTATAGTGTTGTTATTGTTTTGTAAGTGTTTGTGCAAGTGTTGTGAAAGAAATAAATGCATGATCTACAAATAAACGCACTGAGTAAGCACATTCTATTCAGCTTGTGTGTGTATAAGAAAACGCACAGGCTTAGAAAATGCAACCCCAATGTGATCTCTGTGTATTTGCATTTTTTTGTGGTTTGTATAAAGTGCGAAAAAAGTGCAAGTGTAAATGTAATTGTAGTGTAAAATAGATTTGGGATTGAAATGCCAAACAAAATTTGAGAATGTGAGAGACCTTTCAAGTTCGTGTAAATGTTAAATTTTGAAAAACGCAACATTAAAAAGAGCTTGTAAATTCATTGTGTTGTTAGTGTTTTCACCGAATTGGTAAAGCAATTCTTATGGCGTAGGTGCTTGTGTAAGTGTAGTGTAAAAGTTAATGCATGTTTTACAAATGAATGCATTGAGTATGCATATTCCATTCAGCTTGTGTGTGTATAAGAAAAAACACACATGCTTAGAATATGCAACCCCAATACAATCTCTGTATTTCTGTATTTTTGTGATTTGTGTTTACTATGAAAACAGTGTGGGTGTTGATGTAATTATTGTGTATAATAGATTTAAAATAACAAAAATAAACTGAATATATGAACATGCGAAATCTGTCAGGCTCGTGTGTATGTTGAGTTTTTGCAAAGTGCACAAAAGGATTTTTACTTATTTACTATTCTTATTATTAAAAGGTGAATGTCAATGCAATTATGAGCTGTTTGACTGTGTAGACATAAAGTATTAGTCAAAAAGCTCACATCTCTCAGAAGGAGCTTGTTCATCTATAAATAGTGTTATTATTGTTCTGAAAGTGTTGTGCAAAAGATAAGTGCATGCTTTATTGAAATTTGTATTGGAAATGAAAGCAGTGTGAATGTCATAGTAAATATTGTGTATATTTAAATTTAAGTTTAAGTTAACAGAAGACAAAAAAATTCATGTAAATGCGAAGCCTATCAAGTTTGTGTGTAGTTTAAATTTCACAAAAAGCAATGATACACAATTTCAATATGATTTTTTATTAATCCTATATGAGGCAAAATATAATCCGAAGTGGAACATGTATCCGTTAACATAAAAATATTAAAGTTGCAAAGAAAGTACAATATGTATAAAATAATCTTTAATGAAGGTAAATAATAGCAAGTTTGACAAAATGGATGACAATATTGAAACAAATTTAAACTTTAAAGCAAACCAAAATCAGATGGTGAGAGTGTAAAGAAGTATGTTTGTGTCCTGTGCGTGCCGCATAGATCTGTCCTGTTTTTGTGTGTGACGTGCTTAACCGGTTGTGTCTGTTTATGTGGGCATTTGTGTGTGGGAAAGTGTGTACTGAAAATTGAAATAAATTTAAGTGTAAGAGATTGTAAAAAAGGTGAGCAGAGAGTAAATATTTTTTAGAAAAGAAAAAAGATACTTTCCTTATCCTTTATCGTGTAACTAATTTGTTGTATGCCGCATGGGTAGTAGTGCGTGTGTTGAAGTGTCCTTGTGTTTGTGTAAATAAGTGTAGGGAATCGGTGTGCATATGAGGGAAAAATAGAAAATAATATGTATGTTAGTGTTTGTAGTTCAATTTGAAGAAAACATTTAAAAAGAAATTAAGCTATATTTTCCTTTTTCCATAGTAAGCACATAGCCCTTGTGCAGTGTGTATGCTGTGTGATTCCTTCAAGAGTTCCGGTCACTCAGGTCCGTTGTTGCAGGTATCGTTGTTTGGTGTGTTTTGAGTGTAAGTGTGCTATAGCAGGTAGGTAATAGTCCGTGTGCTCTTTGTAAAATAAGATTTGTGATATGTAAAAATTAGGTTATATGAGTGTGCAGGTAAGTGTTAGAAAAGAAAAACAACAAAAATAAAAAAATAAAAACAAAAATAAAAATAAATATATGTGTGTGTGAAAAGAAAACAGGATACTTTCCTTTTTGTGTAGTTAGTTTATTGTAGGCTGGATGGTTGGTTGTGTGTGCGTGTGTGTTGTAAAGTCCTTGTGTTTGTGTGGAAGAATGTGGTGTGGTGAATCAGTGTGCATGTAAAGAAAAAATAGTATGTTAATTGGTGAACCTTAAAGCGTGAGCACACAAAACCATGCGTAGCCCTGGGTTGCAATAAAAATACCCGTTTGCGGGCTCTGCCCGCAAACAACGCTTATTGAACTGGTCAGCATTGTGGCGGTGTGCACAAATAATGGATAATAAATAAATATAGTAAAGGTTCGTCCTGATTTATTTGAAGAATAAGTTAAAATTACATTCCTTTTTGTAGGCTGGATGGCTGGTTGTGCGTACGTGTGCGTTGTAAGGCCCTTGCGTTTGTGTGGATAAGTGTGGTGTAGTGAATCAGTGTGCATGTAAAGAAAAAATAGCATGTTAATTGGTGAACTTTAAAGCGTGAGCACACGAAACCATGCGTAGCCCTGGGTTGCAATAAAAATACCCGTTTGCGGGCTTTGCCCGCAAACAACGCCTATTGAACTGGTCAGCATTGTGGCGGTGCGCACAAATAATAAATAATAAATAAATATAGTAAAGGTTCGCCCTGATTTTATTTGAAGAATAAGTTAAAATTACATTTCTTTTTTTAAAGGCTGGATGGCTGGTTGTGCGTGCGTGTGCGTTGTAAGGCCCTTGCGTTTGTGTGAATAAGTGTGGTGTAGTGACTCAGTGTGCATGTAGGGAAGAAAGGAAAAATAAAATGTTAGTTAGTGTTTTTTTAAATTTTATTTGAAGAATAAGTTAAATTTCTATTTTCCTTTTTTCATAGTAGGCACATAGTCCTTGTGTGGTGTGCGTGTTGCGTGAGTCCCTCAGGAGTTTTATCGTTCGGGTCGGTCGTGGTACGTATAGTTGTCTATTTTGTGTTTTGAGTGTGGGTGGTGCAGAGTGTAAGTAATAGTCTGTATAATTTGTTCGTGTAAGTGTGTGGGTAAATGTTTGTTCGTGTAAGTTAGAGGTTTGTGTATTAGTTGCAGTAGGTATGTGTGCGTTCTGTGTGTCCATATGTCATTGTACATGTGTCAGTAAAAGGGAAAGAAACGGATTTTTAAAACAAAGCTATTTTATAACGAGGTGTTGCAGAAGGCAAATTACTACAAAAATAAACAAAGAAAATGTATGGGAATTTTATATATATATATGTATTTAAAAGAAATGGAAAAATCATAAAAAATCTACGTTAATTTATTCTGCATTGGCATTAGAGTAATTACCAAGACCTTTTTCGAGGAAAACTTTAAGCCGTGATGGTACAATGGAATCTTGAGCATTGTCTGGTTGTAAACTCAGAGCAATATCCATTTCACTGGCTGAGTTAAAGCTCATGGAATTGAGAATGACTCCACATTCAGTGAGATCGTGATTATTCTCAGCAAAATGTCGCCTAAGGTCTGGGAATTGTGGTTGGCCAATAGCTTTCAGCTGAGAAAGCTTGATAGTGTTGGCCAATGTACAATTGCTTGTAGAGACCTTGAAAGAGGTGTTACATCGGCTGCAAACGATTACAGCTAGTATGTAAGTCTTTTGCATTTCTGTGTATTTAAATTTGGTGTTGGTGAAGAAGTTACTTCTATTTGTGTTCGCCAACTTTGGAGCAAGCTTGAGGTTCATATTGGCACACCTCACAACATCTTGTTGCTTGTTCGTTAAGTCAGCATCCAAAAAAGGTATGCTGATATACACATGTTCCTGTTTAACAGTCTTTCTGGGTGGGGCATTGGAGGTGGCGTTGCCAGAGTTCGTGCTATTACCAGAACTTTGTTCAGTAGTAACACTTGTCTGCATCCTGCCTCTTTTATCCCTCGGCTCATCAAAGTGACTGTCTTTGATTTTCCAGAGCAGTTCCCCTGTGAAGCGTTTCACATCTAGCGGGTTATGATGAGATGTATTTGGATTTTTGGCAGCGGGAGGGGAGGGCGAGAATATATTGAGGAGCTTAGAAATCATGGATTTGGGGTAGTTGTTTCTGCTTAAAACATTAATGCAGTGCTCAACCGCAAACTTGGTGCAGGACCCATCAGTGATGCTGAGGGTATTTTCAACAATATTACTAGCAGTATTATATAAAACATGAGAAGGATGGGCTGAAAGGAAGTTAATGATTCTGAGTGCTGAGATTTCTTTAGCATATATTCTCGTTTGCAAAGTAAATAGGGGAAGATCTGGGAGAGAGACGCGTTTGATGGTAACATTTAGATAGTTAACCTCGCGTTTATTACTCTCATTTTCTAGACTAAAAGCAAGATTGTTTGTCTCTTTCATAATAGATAGCCTTAAAGCATTTATGTGGACTGGGGATGTGATAAAAAATATGTCGTCCACATAAAGTGTTATTATTGGTACCCTATCTGATTTAAAAGTTTCCCTAACCTTGACCAGAGCAAACGAAATTGCGATTTTGGAGATGTGCGATGAGAGTTTACCTCCCATTGCTAGGCCTATACACTGTTGGTATAGTTTGCCGTCTCCATCCACGAAATACGTTGCTTTTTTTGTGAAAAACTTTATGGCATCTAAAAAGAGATCAAAAGGGAGACCATATACTATGTGCTTATCATAGTAATGTCGTAAGGATTCGATAATGAGGGTTTCTCCTAAATTCGTGAACATGTCACTGAAATCCAGGGTATATAACCGCATTTCCTTGCAAAATGGAGGTATGTCCTTTAATTTATTGATTAGATTATTCGAGTTAAGAATGCTCGTGGAGAAACCTTCCTTATCCATGATCTCTTGTAGCGTACGAATAACAGCATTGGCTATAGAGAGACCAATTGGACTCGGACAGGCTATAATGGGCCTAATGGGCATACCATCCTTATGGATCTTTGGGAGACCATATATTCTGGGAATTTGATAAATGGAATTTGAAAAATATAAAAAGGGGTGAAAAGTGCAGGATTTGTGTGCTACCTGATATGTCTTTATCTTCTTAATAAGAGAATTAAGATGATACATCAATATCGTAGTTATGCGATCAACGGTGAGTTTAGTCCGGATGTAGGTACCTTTTTCTAGGTTTTTGGTCAAATGGTCGGACATCTTACGGTTGTATACTGTTTTCAGCATTATTACCGTGCGTCCACCCTTGTCCGCTTCTACCACTACTACATCTGGATTAGCTTTGATCCAACTGGCAGTGACTTTAGCCACCGCAGCAATTGTTCTCTCCGTTTGACTAGGCTGTAAGGTCGAATGTTCCTTTGTAACATTCATTAAGCCCAAGATAGCCTGGTCATGAGTACCAATTGGTAGATAGTACCCTTTTTCTCTATCATTGTGTAGATCGAGCAGGGTCTTTGTCACACCAATGATATTATCTCTATCTTCTTGTGGGCTTAACCATTTAAAAGAGAACTTCGGCCCATAGCTAAGGAGTGCCATGCACTCAATCGGCAAAACTTTGTCGGTCAAGTTCTTAATTTGATCCGAATGAAAGGGCAAAGAATGTACACTTTTAACGTAAGTGATACCACGCTTATTACTTTGTCCTTGCATATTTAATTTAAATAAAAAGATCTACAATCACGTTAAGAGGAGGAAGAGGTAGTAAAAAGTTTTGTGTCGTAAATGTCTTTTTGTTAGTTCCGTGTGTGTGTTCTAAAAGAACTCGTAGTGTATGTCTTTGTTTTTTAAATGTGAACGTGGTACGTGGTGCGTTTGTATTTGTTCTTAATGTGCTGTGTAGAGAAAAACATAACGAAATAATGTTAGAATATTAGTTCTTTTTAAAATGTTATTTAATTAGAATATTATCAAAGAGAATATTTTGTGTGAGTGTCGATGATTAGACAGTGTGCTTTGGGCTACATGCATAACATGTATGGCAGTATGTATGTGTATGTATATTTATTTTATAAGGTTTGCGTAGCCCTGTTAATTGCAGGCGGGTACCTGGTCTTTTGGTGAGTGTGAATGCACATGTGAAATTGATAGTGTGCGTGACCATCTGCAAGTGCGTGTTTGTTTGCGAACGTGGAAATGTTGTTATGAGTGCAAGTGTTCAAATCCAAAGTTGTTTCAGATTTATGTTGTAAGTGTAAAAGAGACATTTTTTGGCTGTGTTATTATACACATGTGATCTGATAGAGGACCTAATTCTTAATGAGAACCATAATTTTGGATTTTTGGTAATAATTTGAATTTTTAATGAGTTTATGATTACAGTATGAATTCTGATACTTTAAGGAATTTTTACTTTAATTTTAATAGATTAAACCTTTTTAACAATAGGTCTGGTTTAGATGTAAATTTTTAATTTTTTTTTTTTTTTTTTTTAATTTCAATTCTAATTTAATACAATTATTTAAATATATATACATTAAAAAATTCAAAACAAGATTTGTATTAGATAAAGGAGAGTGAATCAACCATAGTTATTTAGGAAGTGTATGAATTAAAGTGCAAGGCTAACAAGCACTTTAAAGAAAGTGTTGACTACACTTATACTGCGGTGTGTACAGTGATTAAAGTACTTGGTTTACAAAATGTGTTTTATTTGTGAATTTAATTTTAATTTGATTTTGACAAAACTTTTTGAATATAAAAACTTAATAAACACATTTTGAAGTGATGATAACTAACTTTGGCATAATATTGTATGCAATCAAAGTAGTTATCATGATTGTGTGTTCTCTGCGCAAGGATGAAGATTGAAAGGTATTGTGCATGTAGGGTGCAAAGTTACAATGTTTATGTCTGCATAGTGTGCGGTGAGTGGAGAAAGTCTAATAAGCGAGCATACATATCAAGTTCTCAAAAAGACTTAC
>JAAAKO020063865.1:0-10047 GCA_010015015.2 Bolitophila cinerea | reverse complement strand
AAATATTTATATGTATATAGTTTTGTACCACTAACAATATTCCATAAGCTCTCGTAATATCAATATTTATCAAAAAATACAGCGGGACATAGTAGCTGATGATTTATTATATAATAAAAGAAATACGAGGTTTCATCAGAGGTGTTTTGTGAACAATTAATCAGAATGTAAATTATTGTGTCATTGTACCATCATAAAATAATTATAAATACTTCTAACTCTATTTGACACTAGGCTTGCAAAAGTCGACAAACATAACATACTCCGGGGATCTGTATTCAGTTCATTGCTCTATAATAATTTATAATGTATATATGTGATCTATGTACGAATATTCTGTCCGTATCTCTGCTTGTTGGCGTCGCAGAGTACCTTTGAAGGAAGCATCTTCGAGTGTATAATATTTGCCAGGATCTTGTAAACCACGGTTCTTATACAAATCCTAATTTGTCTTTTTTGGGCAGTTTTATAATGAAAAAACTATCGATATTTTATAATTAGTTCATATTTCGCGGGTGAAGTCGACATACGGAACACCCTGTATAAGAAAGCTATATATAGTCAAAACGAAATTCATTATATGTATAAATAACGGATATTATCATCTTATACGCATACACAAAGTTTATGTATAAACCTGACTGAACAAATTCGACAACAAATGCATAATCGTCTTGTACAATAAATCATCGACTTCAAAAAATGCATACGTACAAACATACACTTTACACACACACAGACACACACACAGACACACACACACACATATATACACATCGACATGACAATTTCAATTGCGCCATAAAACCGCAAGCACTCGTAAAAGTCTATAATTTAATTATATATTTATTAGACTTTTAGCATTTGAAATCTCGACGCATCAAATTATCAAAAACGATAGCGACCGCACGAGATGCACTTTATGACCATTGCACACACACACACACACACACAAGCGCAGTGTCGTTAAAACCAATTCAATTTACATGCGTGTATGTGTGTGTGTGTGTGTAGTGTATGTATGTATAATATAGGTATTATTTATATAGTATTATTATGTTTGACAAGCAATCAGGCGCCCGTGTACGAGTATAGTAAAATACAAAAATAAAGTTAGTTATATTTTATGGTAAACATACTGTTTTTGCTTGCTAATGAGTGTGTAACAGTAAAGTGGTACTTCGAAACGCATACGCATACACATTTTTCAATGTCTACACACGCATATAATTTAAATATAAATAATTACATAAATTACGATCGGCGCATAAGAAACGGGTAAAAGTGAGCACAAGATTCACTGTATGGCTGAAAGGAAGAAACTTTTCGTCCAGAGAAATGCTATGCGGAATGGGTGACCAACCACTGCCCATTGCACAAGACAATAAAACTACATGTACGATAGACTAAAAAAATGTGTAGCATTTACAATGTTTTTTATTTATTTTGAAAATACCTATCATTTTCTGTCTCCTTGAGAAAATTTTAATTTTCATAGAAATCTTATAATTTGGAGTCTAATATTTTTATTAGGACATCTTTTTGTTGAAGAAATAAAAAAATGCAATATTTAATTTATCGAGAGACATAAAGACACACACAAGAAAACATTTTCCTAGGCGACTGTACCCAGAAAAGACTTTCAACGAGCTTAATACGATTTTAATTGGAATTGCTATAAACATTAAACATACTTTCATGTAATAAAATATATACTTTAAAACATCACATTAATGCGTATCATCTGCACACACATACACACAAACACAAACCGTAATTCTCATTTAATATAATATAATCTATTATAATGTGCCTAGATGGGAAAGGGTTACGTCATCTATATAGGCTGACCTTATCAGGACCCAAAATCATAGAAAATATGATGCCCATTAGTATACAAAATCGCACCTGCTGACGAACGAAAAAACTATAGCAAATAGTCCAAACTCGTACATTATATAATAAATATAAAATATAATTATGATATTCATTTAAAATAAATACACACATATAAACATACAGCTAACTATAAAAAAACAAAAACACGCTCAGCGACACACTAAACTCGGAAAATGTTAGTAGAGGACCAACCTCAACGTTTTGTGTTTGCGTTGCGCACTAATTAACTCATTAACATTTCTATGGAACTGAACGCGCGTGCGCGCATGCGTTGTCGTTGTATAGTCGTCGTCAGCGTCTTGACTCTTGAGTTATGTGACTTGTTTATTATGCACAACTGACGCGATGGACGTACGCAGTACACACACAATGACATATAAGCATATCTATATATATATGCACCATATAACAACATGCAATATATTCAATGTAATAGGTCTTTCGGGGAAAAAGGTAAATATTGTGGAATCCTCTAAATGAGGATTCTGATGGATTGGTGGCTTGTTTATCGATGGCAAATCAGGACTTTTAATTTATGCACATCTTAATAATTGATTGATTGTCTCCAATGACCTAATACTAAATAATAATTTTTCTACTGTATTATAGAATTTCTTTTAAAATATTTTTATTAATTTTTATTTTTTAATGGGTTTAAATAAAATGTGACTAAAAATTATATTAGGCTTGTAAAAAAATGAGGCCATATTATTTACCAAGAGATAGAGCTGTTTATCTGGTTGGCCGTAGCTCTATAAAAAGAGATAACCTCTTTGGTTCTATTCAGCGGTTTTTGATTTAAATGAAAACCGTTTATATTTATATATTAGTAAACTGATTTATGTTATGGACTGATCATCTGACCATCGGCTGAAGATCATGTACAATCATCCTAATCTGAACGATACGAACAAATGAAAGTCTATCGAGAAGCGATAGAAGTATTTTCCTTGGAAACGTATTCGACGCAAAACGGAAATATTTCACGATTTTACATTCAATTCTCAAATTTCGAATCTGTACTTGAAAGCGTTACAATTTCTATTCCTCTTACATGCCTACGATGCATGCAAAGGAAAGATCGTACATTATCTTTAAGATAGAAGAACACTTCACTTGCTGAAGATCCACGAACTGGTTGGTTTTTATACAAAAACGCTCAACAGGGAAGAACAGTAACTATTAAATTTTCAGGTGGTCGCACAAAAGATTATTTCTAATGATCACCATTTAGGATGACAACGTCGACCTTGGATTATCCGGTCACAACAAATACGTTTATTCATTAACCGTAATTACTCACCTTTAACTGAACTAAACTTAACTCGACACTTAAATAGACATATCTCTCGATATGCGCATATATGACTTACTGTTATCTGATCTGTGAAAAATGTCTTCGAAATTATTATTATATTTTAACAAAAAATATTATAATTTGTAATAAATTTAAATTTACGTAGTACCATTTTTTATCTTTTTTAGATACATATTTTATTAGGATAAAACAAGTTTAAATTATTGGGAAAGAATTAAATGTTGAAAAAATAGATAGGAATCCTGCAAGTACCACCTAACTCAGATCAAAAGGATGTTAGCCAAGTTGGCTATATTTAGGGAAGTTATTACAAGAAGACTTATATATAGACATATATGTATGAGTTATATTTATATATATATAGTAACAGGGCGCAGAGAACTTAAATTTGTATCAATGCTGAAAAGAGCAACGAAAAATTATAGATTTTGTGTTTCGGAATTTCATATTTCCCTCTGGCCAGAATTTTTCATTATTTAAGCAGTATATACCCCGGTAAGTCAGTCTAACTTAAGCATTGGCCAATTGAAGTATAAATGCGATTTGGACAGAAAAAAATTCCCTAAGAAATGGCGGCTTTTTGTATTTCGCGTGAGTCTTTTAAATAAATACAACCTTTAAACGCTTGTAGGATTTTAATAATTGATGGTAATGCATTGCCAAGATAGTTAAGAATTTGTATAACATTTCTCCAATCGGCAATGTGAGTTTCATACAGTAACTACTGAAATAATTAATTAGTACTCGGATGAAAATCATAATAAAAAATTTTCTAACAATAAAGTGTGCCAAATAAAATTAAAATTGCACCATAAATATATTGTCCCACCTAAGATAATAATTTTTGTGAAGAAATAAACAAAAAATGCCACAAAAAAACGTGTTTGTGCCCAAACAATATACGATTATTATCTGATGTTAAAATAAAACATAAATACAATAGTAAATTTTTTGTTAGTAAAAACGACCAAAAAATCCTAATACTACTCGAGTCTTTACAAAATTTAACACAAATCCAATTTTTCTAAAACGATAAAATCAACAGAGTTTTTACAAAAATATCTAAATAGGGCCATTTTAGAGACGATTGATTTTTTATAGAATATACGAAATTTTCAACGAACCTAGGGTCATGCAAAAACGTCCAAAATCTAAAAAAAAAATCCTTAATACCGCTCCAATATTTATGAAATCATTTCATTTCATTTAATTTATTTATTAAATATCTGTACAAAAGGCAAAGCGCCTTATAAAACCACATTATATACAGTATAATATAACTCAGTACAAATTGGGTTACATAATGGATAACTACAATTAATATTTCATTCAAAAATATAAATATAAATAAAGTAAAATTATTGAGAGGAATGTTTAAGTTAATATTAATTAATATAAATTTAGTAAATATACAGGTAGTCACTCCATAAAAACAAACAATAACAGTCTTTTCGTATTTTATAATAGTAAGAAAACAGTTGTATTACATCGTTGAGTAATCTGTGCATGAAGTTTTTAAAGGACTGGCATGATACAATTTTCTTGATATGTGTAGGCCAGCAAATATTTTTGAAGACATGGGAGAAGCATGATCAGACCAATTTAGCTTGCAGTCAATTATCATGCCAAGGTTTTTTACATTAATCGACATATTAAGAGGGTGACCAATTAAGTGCAATAACGGTAAACTTTGCTGCGCAGACTTCCTGTGTGGATAGAATAAAATAACTTGGTTTTTTCTGGTTCAAAGACAATTTGTTCATTGTTGACCAACTGGATATGCTGTTAAGGTCACTTTGTATGGAATCGAAGAGTTATCTTAATGAGGTAATTTTACAAGAATTATATATTTGAAAATCATAAGCATAAAGATGGTATTTTGTGTTGACATTTAACACTTTAGGAAAATCATTAATAAAAATTGAAAATAGTATAGGACCAAGTATACTGCCCTGAGGGACATCAGTGGATGTAGGAAGGTATTCTGAAAGAGAATCGCAATATCAACACACTGTTGACGGTCTATTAAATAATTTTTAATAAGTTTTACTGCAGAGTTAGAAAATAAAAACTGTGTTAGAAGTTTATTACAGAGAATATTATGCGAGACCAAGAAAACGTTTTGAAAAATCTAAAAGAACGAGTAGTGAACACTGTCTATTGTCGAGATTACGAAGGATATCATCAGTTACATTTAAAAAAGATGATGAAGTACTGTGTCCTGTGCGAAATCCAGACTGAAATGTGTTGAACAGGTTAAACTTCTCTTTATGTTGCACTATCTAGTTCTTAAAAGTTACCTCTAGTATTTTGGAGACTGCTGGTAGAATCTGATTGGACTGATTGTACGATAATCATTTGGTTTATGTGATCGTGTATTTTTATGCATAGGGATAACTCTTAACAATATGCATCACATAAAGTGCAATAATCGGAAGTAGCAGTTTTATAAATGCAATCGGAATCTTGTCAAGACCAACACAATAAGAGCTAATTTTGGAAATTGTAATGATCATGTCAGAGAGTGAGATCAGATCGAAAGTAAGTAAATTTATATCGGAAGAAGTATTTAAAGTATGATTTATAGAATAATGTGTGGCTGGAAAAGATGATTCAGGCGTAATTAAATTTATATTGGAAGTATTTAGATTATTATTAATTGAATGAGAAGCTGTTGGAACTGATCGAACTATCGAATGGAGGTATGGCTACATTAACGAAAGAGATTCCAATATTTTTAAGATAGCGTCACAATACGCGAGATGGAAGGGTGTGTTTAAGCAGTGGATAGTGGTACAATTGTTTCGAAGTCGCTTAAATTCCGAGAAATTTAATTCAGTTCGGTGGTTTCTTCAGGCTAATTTATTTTTAAGACTAGAATTAAACTATGGCTGAATATCTTCGGATAGCTTTTTACTTGTTTTAGTGGTGCATGTGTGTTACTGTGTATTGCTTTATATTATTTATATTATATAATTTACATCGGTCATATTAGGTCCGTGTTTCACGGAAGAAGTGAGACATCGTAGAGAAGTTTGTCAGAATTAATTATTTTAAGATTACGTCTAAAGCGAGGTCTTAAAGTTAAAGGTGGATCAGTACATACGTATCTGCCTATCAAAATGTCGTGTATATTGAGCTGAGTTTGTGTTACCAAGTTTTCCGTTGTGTTTGTTAAAATGAAATCGATAAGAGATGATCCAGAAGCGTGGAAATGAGATGGTATGTTGGATGATTGTTTTTCTCAAATAAAAATCATATAGATATACCAAAAAGTTAAAAACAATTGGTGTTACAAATTTAAATTTTGTGTTACATTTTTGAAATAAAACGTTTTAAGTTTCTATGTTTTAATTCGTTGACCATATTATATTTTGAATAAAAAAAAACTATAAAATTGCGTTAAAATCTCCTCTATAATTGGCATTTTGTGAACATTACCATTGATCACAAATAATCATCAATACTTCTATTGACCACTATTGGCATTAAAGGTAATTAATTTAATTTGTCATTTTCAGTGCACAACAACAATCAAAAAAAAAAGATTATGGGATTTTTCTTTAAAGGTATATTTTGCCTGAAACCAACCTAAAGTAACAGGTTCATAAGTAGGTACATATTGTCTTTCGACACATTTTTAACCAACTTATCTGTGTCATAAATTGTTCTGTGCTCGTATAATTTTCAAACTGGTAATTTTTTTATAATTTGAAACCATACACATTTTTTCATACACCAACAAAAACTAATAATACTATACCAACATCTACAACCACTAGAAGAAATTAGAAGAAAGTACATGTCATAATTTCGATATAAACAAATTGAGTAATTTGCCTGTGCGCAGTATTTCAATGAAAACCGCGCGCTAATTACAAATATAAAATACAGTAATTAGACGATTTGCTCGATTTGCGTAGTTTTTTAAAAGATAAAACACGATATGTATATACCACGGAAAAGGGTTCGTATACTTTTATATACCATATGTGCGTTTTTTTTTAAAAGACATACAAACGTTTGCGCGCAAAAAAAACGCGCGCAATATGTGTGTTTTGTTTTATTTCTGCGCGTGGATTCGTTTCACTCTCACTTACGCGTTGGGTGGCCGTGCGCGTTGTCAGAATGTGTGGTCTTTATTAATAACTGCTCGCGATCGCGCATACAGCCACAGACATACACATACATACATTACATATATATGTATATTATACATCAGCATCAGAGTACATACACGGACAGACTCAGAGGCAAAGGCAGAGGCCGTATAACGTATAAATGCGTTGCGCACACGCCACAACGACGCGACGCGACGCAACGAAGACGTTTTCATACACACACACATATACAAAAAAAACAACAACAACAAACACGCATTTCTAGATTTATTCACATTCGGAAGAGCGCAACACAAAAAACACAATCATACTGGAATGAATGTTAAACGATAATTATATAATATACATTTATATATATATATAAGCAACGCACGGCCTGAGCCCAAATTACGCGACAAAAATTCGCGTGAACTACCAACGCATCCACCGCGCCCGCACTGCCAAGAGCGCATCTGGAAGTTGTTGTCTTGAATTTCAGTGCTCACAGACAGAGCGCGGGCCTGATGACTGTATGAGTCAACTCAATTTAGCCGCCGCGACGCGATGCACTTATTTATTTAAAGATATATGCATAAATGCACAAATGCATTTTGCATACGAGTGTGTGCTAAAAACTTAATACTTGCAGTATAATTTTGGGCAGTAATATAATATATGACTATTTGAGTAAGTACTGACTCGGGCAGTGAATTGAGATGTCCTCACGTATACACCCACACAGCGCAAGTTCGTATGTATTAAATTGAAGATTCACGCGGTGGCGGATATATGGATTGGATATGTTCCCAAGAGTGGGTCATCACGTGTGTGGCATTTCGGATAATATATGAGCATATAGTATGGATTAATATTATTAAACGTAAAACATTGCGCAATAGAATTTTCATTTTGAAAGCTAAGCGTAGGACATTAGTTTTACTGGATATACTGCTGCCCTATTTTACTAAAATCACTCACTCAATTTGACAGTTAAATAGCAGAATTATTTATTTATAAAAAACAGCATTCGAAAATTATAAAAAATACAGCATTTATACATTTATTAAATTGACACAATTCTTATAATATAACCTGCAATAGGAGATGTATTTACTGTATCAATATTTATAATAATTTAACAATATTTTTTAAATAAACTGTTATCTAACACAAATTATTTATTTTAGTTATTTTAGTAGCACACTTAATACGATTTCATCTCACAGCGAAATCATTATATGTTATAAGACAAAAATCCTATGTTCGTATTTTAAGATCCTCTACCAATGCACTAGGAGACTGATAGTTAAGATACCGAAAAAAACGTAACACATCGAACAGTCACTTAATATTATGATCATAGTAATAATAAAATTCAACGCATAATTATATATTTATAAATTATATTGCAGTAAACTTATATTTTGAATGTACTCAAAAGTGTCTGAAAGAATCATTCCCAATTAACGTGACTATTTACCCGTCAGTAATTATATGAAAACATATATTTTTAATTATTTGACTAAACAAACAATTTAAATATATTTGGTTCAATTTAAGATTTTTTTCAAAACCCATCTGTAAATATATTTTTTTAAATATTAATTTAATGTATATAAATGCAACTAGTACACGTGCCAATTTTCTTGCAATTTTTTGCAATGGTGACCTCAAAATTACGTCACGACGTTGCAAGAGTTGTCCCAAAAAATATTTACACGTATACAACGGGACAAGATGGCTTCAATAAAACTTTGAAAGATTTGCAAGATTTTGGAAGTCAAATGGAGTGACACCACGCAAATATTTGCAAGAAAGTTTGCACGTGTAGCATAAAATTTCACATGCAAATTTCCAATTTTCAAATTTTCTCGCTCACTCATATTATTGGAAGGCAAAAGTCCATGTGAGTGAGTGAGTTTAGTTGTCAGTGACCGCAAAAACTAACTGAACGTCAAGTAAGTAAGTTATATAGCAAAATGTGCATAATTTTTATTAGTTTTTCTTAGAATAAGGTATAATAATGGCTAACAGGTGAAGTAAGATTTTTAAATAAATTATTTTTATTTTTTTATTTTTTAAGAAAATTGTTGTTCATCCTCTGATAACTCAGACATTGTTGCTTTTTGAGAGATACTATTAAAATTGTGCTTATACATATTTTATAATTTTTTTTTAAATTTGGTTCAATTTTGAAAAAATGTACACTATTAAATACATTTTTTTTATTTTTTTTTAACATTACTTTTAAAATAGTTATTAATTAAAATAAACAAAATAAAAGATAAAAAGTATAGGTAATAAAAATTATAAAAAAAAATTAATGTGTATTATTTCTCAAAATAGAATATTTTTTCAAAAAAAAATTAAAATAAATTTAATATATTATAAAGAATATTTCAATAGTCCATCATATCTCTCAAAGTGCAACATTTTCTTAGTTATAAAAGCTCAAACACTCAAACACAGCTTAAATTACTTAAAAAAAAAAACAATTTTCGAGACTTTTTAATTTTTTACCTATTTTTTGCGCCCTTAGGCGTTAAACCGCACATCGACACAAGGTCAATACACATTTGACAGTTTGTAGCACTCACAATTATTTTATTTAATTTTAATTATTAATTATTATTATTATTATATTATTATATTATTAAATTAATTTAAATATTATGTTTTAAAATCATTCCCGAAGGGTATATGTATTTATATAAAGATATTATTATATTA
>JAAAKO020063854.1:0-10047 GCA_010015015.2 Bolitophila cinerea | reverse complement strand
TTTCGTAATAAAGTTGAACGATTTGTAAACGTTGTTCAGGCGTAAGTCTTTCCATTATGAAATGCCAAACAATACTAAACAAAAATAACATGACAGCATGCCAGGACTCACACGTGATCTGTCTAAAAAAGGCTATTGAAAAAAGTATCTCTACTTGAATCACCCTTTATTTTCAGCTATTTAACTTTTTCAAATAATTTGTTCAATTCTATTTTATAGCACGATTTAGTACATTTTGTTCAATTATAGCTATTATTAATATTATAAAAAGTTCTCCGGTTCCACCTTCTCTAAGCTTATTTTGTTAGGTTTGTTTATATACATTTTGAAATGAAAAAAAAATCAGATTGATTAGACAACATTTAAATGTCTACCGATATCGTTAAAATATTTTTTTTTAATGAGTCAACGATTAACTCTTATGATGATATAATATCTAGTTCTAAAGTAGTAGGAACTCAGATTTACCCTTCTCTATTATATCGCTATTCTTTATACTTAATATACCAAAATCGCTGGCTAGAAAAGCTCGGATAGAAATCTGAAAATCGATTCTAAATTAAAGCTGATATAGAGATGTTTCCGAAAAATAGTTCGGATCCAGCTCAGAAACAGTTCTATAATAAAAATATAAAATATGAAATATATTAGCTAAATTAACTCTAAAATAGTTTGACTAGAACTCGAAAAAAGTTATATATTTTTTATTTCATTATAGAAAGATATATATTATAATATATATTTAACCGTAACCACACACACTAAACACAGAGAGAACAGCGCGTCAAACAGCAAGACACTAGAATATGCAAATGACCGCCCCAACCAAATCACAGAATTTTCGTATGGGAAACAAATAATAGTTTACTATATTATATACTTATTGCAATATGCAATATTTATTTTAATTAAACTTTGCCCTCACTTCTATTTTGATTAGGCCCCGCACACACCGCAGAAAAAGGTGCGTTGGCGCGGCGTCACAAAGCAACTCACAAAACACAACCACACCGCAAAACATAAACATGAAAACAAATAGACGTCAACGCAAACCTTGCTACTTCTTTTTATTATGGCCGAGACAAATAACAATCCGAAGCGTTCTAAAATAGTTCAAAAATAGATAAAACCGAGAAAGGATTTTCCTAGTTATTTTTAAATGTTTTACAAATAATTTCGAGACTCGAGTAGTGCACAGCATATTGTGTTCTTGTAAATAAGACGCGCAAGGCTTAACACAACATAATATAATTTATTAATTAAATATTTTAAAGTACATTATAATTCAGTGTGCATCACTTGCCAGTCTATAATCGAATGGTCTAGCTCCCCCGTTTTTTATATTTTAAATAAAAAGATATTTTTCATTTACGACACGACTCATGTCGAGACGTTTAGGATGTATATGTTGTCTTCTAGGTCTTGAACGTTTAATTCCAATTTGATTTGCTGGTCGTATGTCTACATTTTCTGGTGTAGAAGGATCAGCAGAATTTTAGAAGCACTGTCCAAACTGTCAAAAATGTGTGTTGGATTCGGTGTGATACGATAGCACTTCAGAAAAGTTTGTAAAACCGTAGGTGTGATATGAATGTGTTTGAAACATTCGGACTCACAAAAATCAGCGAATAGATTTGACGTAAACTGCGTTCCGTTGTCTGTGACTAAGACGTCTGGTGAGCCAAAGCGTGCAATTAACTCTCGCAGCTTCTCGATAGTCGCAGCAGACGTGGTACTGTTCATAAGAAAAACCTCAGGCCACTTCGAGCAAGCATCAACCACCAGAAGATAAGTGTAGCCTTGATATGGTCCTGCAAAGTCAGCATGGATTCGCGATCAAACAGCGGTAGGCTTGGGCCAGGGCCCAGGAGGATAGTTCTGATTTGACGGGAGCTTTGGCTACACTGGCGCAACGTGAGCAGCGTTGTGCGTTGTAACGCCTCCGACTGGCTCGTGTCAGTGCATTCCAATTAATTTAACTAATTATAATTTTCATTCAAATTTTATTAACCATTTACTTAAAACTAACAAATTATCTTAAAATTACCCTTCCCTAAATATGAACTACCCTCTACTTAAATCTAATTGCTTGTTGAGTGTATATTGGTTTCTGTATATACGAATGTATTGGTGTACTTGGTAATTTTTGTTTCGTTTCGTTTGTGTGTTCGTTCTATGTGTGGGTGTGTATTAGATTTGTTTTATGTATTTTAATAGTGAGGATAGGTTAGTTTACCTTGATGTTCTTTGTTACGTGTATATATTAAATATACAAATGGACGAACTCGGGAACTGCGTCTGCCACTGGCGATGGTTTGCGATCAAAAGGAAGATCATCGCCAGCGGAAGACAGTCATGCTTGTCTTCGACAAAATTAGACATAAGTACTTTGACTGCAGTAGTCAATTTAGACGCAGCCGATGGGGTGTACAACCTTTTATGTTGCGTGTACTTAAGAGTACGTGAGCGTGTACTAAGTGTACGCTACATTGCCCCCTTTTCCGGATGTGGAAATTATATTATGTTCCGGACATTGTATAATTTACAGTTAATTTTAGTGTTTTGATCACCGATGATTTGAGAAAAAAACTATTATGTTTTTGAGGTGGTGGGTGGTCGTGTTTATCACTATATGGAGTTTATTTCTTATTAATTCATTGTACTAGCCTATGTTTTAGATTTATATTGTTACTAGAAAAAAATATAAGGTGTGACTTCAAGGATTATTATTTTCTATTTAATGTTTTAATTCTAATTAATAAATTCAATGTTATTGTTATGCTTTTTTTTAATTCGCTCTTTTTCTTTCTTTTCCTTTCTTCTGCTTGTATGAGGGATTTTGGAATATACACCGAGGTTTCACTCGTTAACCCAGGAGGATTCGCCTGGTACGCAATTATCTGTAAATAACTTGCTTGTGTATAGAGGAAGGATACATTGATGGCAAGGTTTCACTCATTAACCCAGGAGGATTCATCTTGTCTAATGTACGATGATATTTACGTTGGTCATAGCCTTGATTATCTGCCCAATCACGTGAATATGGAACATATTGAACCGTGTTGGTTTCGAGGATACCTGTGATGTTTCTATCGAAGTCGAATATCGGAATGAGAGGACTTGAAATGATGGGAAGAACAATTACTGAATCTGTCATAATCGTGAATATATAAAATATTGAACCGTCATGACTTTCGATTTGTGTATAACAAATGGAAAACGATTTAAAAATTGTCTCAAAATTCACTAAGATTAGTTTGCGTGATTTGACCACAACGTATGAACTGATAAACAGCTAATCTACGCGTATTATGTCTTATGCATACGTAAATCATTTAGTGTTTATATTCTTTAGTTTTTTATTTCAGTTGCTTTGTAAATTGGAAATATGTGGGCGTATAGGGGAAAAGTTCTATTGTAATTATACTGGTTGTTTAAAATGTATAAAATGACAAAGGGTTTGTACGGATTCACATAAATATAGTGCTGTCTGTACCATATACTATTGTATTGTATTGTACTATTGTATGTGGGTTTTTGCCATCTTGGGAATCGACCTCAGGATGTGATGTATTTACTAGATACATTCTGCATAGCTTAAGTATGGAGTGGCGTGTGGGATGATTTGTGTAGTTAATGTGGATTCCAGAGGATGCATCACAGTATGTCATCGTATTTACCGAATACGAAATACATAGCTTGAAAAGCTGTGGTATAGGGAAAAAAATAATATTGTTCATGTGGATTCCGAAGGATGCAACACATTAAGTCATCGTATTTACCGGATACGAAATACATAGCTTGAAAAGGGAAATTATGCTTTTTTTAAGTCCTTGATATGCCATATGCCTATATTTTTGCCTTGCAGGTTTTCAAGTTCGTATGATAACCTGGATAACTTGCGAATTACTTTACAGGGAATAAATTTCGGAGATAACTTAGCGCTGATTCCCATTGCTGCATTTGATAATACGAAATTACGTTTGAAGACAGAATCGCCAACATTGAATTCGTGATTTATTTTGTTCTTATCGTAGTAACGTTTATTGCGCATGTAAGAAGCGTGCATTCTTTCTGCAATATCGTTTTGGATTTGGACAAAGGAATCGAGGAATTTAGTTCTCGAAGTTACAGGATCTACATCTTCTGTACTTACGTTTGCATCAATTTTCAAATAGTCTGAACAAGAGAAAGAAAATTCGCGACCATGATCAAGAAAGAAGGGACTGTAACCTGTTATTGAACTAACAGCCGTGCGTAGTACTACGTTTATTTTACCTATATGTTTGTCCCACTGTCTATGATTGTCTTGAACATATGATCTTAACATTGCTCCAATAACTCTGTTAGTACGTTCAGTAGGGTTGTTTTGTGGATGGTAGTGACAATTATACCACAGTTTAGGAACATCATATTTTCCGAGGAGAGCTTTAAATTCATGGCTAACAAACTGCGGACCGTTATCCATAACGACTATTTCGGGTACGCCTTTTTCCAAGAATATACGTTCTTCAACTATTTCACTTATCTTGCTTGCAGTTGCATTGCGAATTGGAAAAAGACTTGGATATTTCGTGAACCAGTCAACTACGACGAGGAGATACTGATTACGCTTAGTCGACATTGGGAGTGGACCCATGAGATCTAGGGAAATCATTCTCCATGGTTCCCTTATATCCTTATATTTACCCATTTCTCCGAATGGTCTGGAATTACTGGATTTGGACATCTTACAAGTTACACACTGCTTTACGTAATTTTTCACGTCCTTCAGCATGCTGGGCCAATGATAATTTTCTGTAATTCTACGTGTTGTCTTGTAAATGCCAAGGTGGCCAGCCATGTGGTCATCGTGACATTCTTGAAGTGCTAAACTTCTAGATTTTTCTGGTAACACGAGCTTCCATTGATTTTGACATATTTTCGCCGAAGGAGATGGCACAAAGTGGAATAGTTTACTCTTAAATACCTTCCATCGGTCAGGTGGTAGTTCGTTTCTGACAGTTCTATCGAAGAGGTCATCATACCAGGGATCATTTGTGGGTATGTTAATGTCAATCAAACTTACGGAAGGAATTCTAGAAAGAGCATCTGGAACCACGTTGTCTTTTCCTTTGACATGAATGATGTCAAAGTCAAATTGCTGTAGTTTGAGAATCCATCTCGCAAGTCTACCGGATAAGTTTTGTTGACGAAAGAGCCATTTTAAGGCTGAGTGATCCGTGTATATAACAAATTTGTATCCTTCGACATATTGTCTAAACTTTTCGACTGCAAACAGAATTGCTAAGCATTCTTTTTCAGTTGTTGTGTAGTTTAATTCAGCTCCTCTTAACTTACGGCTTGCATATGCCACTGGTTTGTCTACAATTTCTGTTTCATCCGCATTTTGGGTTAAGACAGTACCTATTGCAGTGTCTGACGCATCACAACGGATGTGAAACTCCTTTTCGTAGTTTGGTGAAGTAAGAATAGGGGCTGAGATTAGTCTAGTTTTTAGCTCTAAGAAACTGGTTTCAGCTTCCGGCGTCCAACAAATCTTTTTGTGTTTAGAACCTTCTTTTGTCAGTTCATGTAGGGGTGAAGCAAGTTGTGCAAAATCTGCAACGAACGTGCGATACCATGATGCCATACCCATGAAGGAACGTAGTTGGGTTATAGTAGTGGGCTTAGGGTAATTTAAAATTGCTTTCACCTTTTCAGGATCAGTTTGAATACCATTTGAGTCTATAACGTACCCCAGATAATGTAATTTTTGCATGCAAAATTCACATTTATTTATGTTAACCGTGAGATTGGCCTCCTTTAGTCGATTTGCCACCATTGTTAAAAGATACATGTGTTTTGCAAAGTCCTCACTGACAACGATAAGGTCATCGAGATATACGAAGACTCCACCATCACAATCGCCAAATAAAATATCCATCAGCTTTTGCATAGAAGATGTGCAATTCTGTAAGCCGAATGGCATGGTAATGTACTGCCACGTCCCCTGTCCCGGAATGCTAAAGGAAGTTTTTTCTTTGGAGGACTGTGAGAGAGGAATTTGAAGGAACGCATCTTTCAAATCCACTTTACTCATATAACGCGAGCGACCTAGCCTTGACAGAATTGAAGACATGAATGGCAAATCGTAGCGGCAGCGTTTGGTGACCAAGTTTAGTTTTCGACTGTCTATGCAAAGTCTATCTGTTCCATTTTTCTTTTTAACCAAAACAACCGGGTTTCGCCAAGCACTGTTTGATCTCTCTATAACACCAAGTGCTTTAACTCGATTAAACTCCTTTATTAGTCGTGCTTCAGTAGCTGGGGAAGCGGGGTAACCTCTTTGGTACACGGGTTCAGCATCCCCTGTGTCTATATGATGCTGTATGATAGAAGTTCGACCTAGGGGACCATTTCCAAGAGATTTAAAAAGAGAAGAAACTTTTTCTAGTTCATGTTTTTGATGTGAATCTAACTCGGAATTTTCTTCGGATTTTATAGACAGAGCGTCGCATTGTGGAGAATAGTGTTGATAAGATCCACATGACAAGGAAAGACCAAATGTACTCCAAAAGTTGATGCCAAGAATTAACACATGTGGAAGGGATGGTACTGCTAGAACTTCAATAATTTTAAGAACCCCGTTAAACATAATGGGCACATTGTATGTTGATGATATGAAATGTGTGGTGCCATCTGCTGTACCTATATACGTGATGGAGGGGTTTTTACTATTTTGAGATTTCAGACCGAAAGAGTTAAGCAGATTGACCCCTGCCGCTCCACAAATCGTTTTGTTAGCACCAGAGTCTAGAAGGGCGGTTGTTGTGTGGCCAAGAATGTTTATTTTTGCGTAAGGTCGATTGTCAGAGGAATGTGTCAATATGGGTGCATTGCTATCTGTGGACTCACTGCTTATAGTATTCGGATTGGTAAAATTGGAAGGGCTATTTGAATTTATTATAAGGTGATTTTAGGAAGGGGGTGTATGGGTGGGTTGTAAAAATGGGTTTAAATGGTTTGTTTTTATTATTAGGAATTCGTCTTCCTGTAAGGACTCTGTTGTCTCATTGGAACTACTGCTGGTCCTGCTGGCGGCGTTCCAGATTGGTTTCCCCGATGCAAATTAGAAGGAGATGGTTGTCTATCAAAGGGATTCCTTGACCGAAATTCATTTGAAAAGCTTTCGGGGCTTCTGCGTTGACCTTGGTTTCTGACATGTGTGGCATTATCTTCCCTGTCTGGAAATGTCTGTATGTGCTTTGAGGAATTTATGTGGTTCACAGAGTTAGAGATGTCTTTTGGGTTACGAAAGGGGGAGGGCGATCGGTTACGAAATGGTGAGGGTGAGCGATATCGAAAGTTATTATTTATTGTCTGATTATCCGGAGTTGCTGAGTTGCGGTACGATGAAGTTGAAGGACTTGGATTATGTTGTTGTTGAGTATGGCTTGGACTATTATTTTGGAAACTGACGTGTTTATAGTACGGTTTGTATTCAAAGGTTTGAAGTCGGGTACGCTGTTCAGCTTGAAAGTAACTAACTTCTAGCTTCTTACAGAGTGACTTCAATTCTGAGAGTGAGGTTATGGTGTAAAGAGCTAATGCCTTTGAGTAATCCGGTAGCACGTTTTTTCGAACGATGTAGACTTTTTCCTGCTCCAACATTGGTTTATCTAATTTGGAGAAAAGATCCTCTATATCAGCAAAAAAAAATACAATTCGTTCCTCAAGTTGCTGTTTGCGCCCCTTGATGAACTCTAGTAGATTTTCTGTCAAATCATGTGATTCGAAGTCGGTAATAAGACTTTTAGCCAGTTCTTCCCAACAAGAGAAGTTGTTAGTAGCAGTTGCAGATCTAAACCATTTTAGGGCAGTACCAGTAAAAAGTTCACAAGCGGATGTTAATAGTTCTCTGTCCGTCGCATGACGAGATCGTGCCAGGTCTTTGATTTGCCTAACGAACTCAGAAGCGGATAAAGAACCGTGATCTCCAGAAAACTTTATATTCCACCGCCATATTTGAACTCGAGAAGCACCTCGAATGTTGCGGTTTCTACTTCGCCTTGACATGCAAGAACTACTGTGGTCGTCGCTTTCATGGGAAGTTGTGTCGGAGGAATCTCTTTCACTTCTTTGTTTGGACTTCGATAAAAATTGGGGAGTAAGCACATTGTCATTGTGGAAAATTGATTTTGGATTGGATCCTGAAAACACAGCTTCATTATCTTTGGTAGGTATATGTAACCCATCCTTGCCCATTACTGCATTTATGCCTAACCCTTTTAATGCTTCGATCAATTGAGTAGAAATCAGAGTGTTATGAGACGTAACTTTTTTCCTAGGATGTACAGGACTTGGACTATCAAGACTCCATGTATTTACGCGATTACTGTCCCTTTTAAGTCCAGTGGTATTTGTACATACCTCTGGTTGTAATTGATTGACAATAAACAATGTTGAGGTATCAGCTACGTGTTTTCTGAGTTTGGACAAATCGGTTTTAATATTTAGTATTGCAAGCTTTTCGTCAGCATCAAGCGGACTTTTTGCATTACTAACAGTTTGTTGTATCCTCATATCCATGAAATCGAAACATATTGAAATCGCATCTACAAAGTTCTCATCCACTTGGTATTTATCAATGTCACTGTACCAACGTTTAATGTGCCTCTCACACTCGTGTAAGTTATTCCTGAGTGGCTGTGGCACCAGTGATATGGGTTTATCAGAACTTAGTACTTGGAAAAGCTGTTTGATACGTTCAGATTGTGATGGGAGGGGATTTATAGCACGGAGGCAGAGTTCATATGTAACCATTTCTGGAGGAAGTTGGTGGATTCTCCATTCCAAATTCTCATCATGAAAGGTTGGATCTTTATACCCGCCTTCGGCCATTTTTGGTTGATAATATAATTCAGAGAGAATAAGAAATTGTGAATATATAAAAGGTAAATACATATATATTATATATATTGACTCAAAATAAACAGAGTGGCTTAAGGATCATTCAAATACAGAGAATAATATGCCAATAATTTGAGAATAAAAAAAAACATACAGAGTCAATATGATATTGATAATAACAGAGTTCGCAATAATAATGCTAAAAGTGAAAATAAAAAATATGGTTGTAATATAATATAAAAATAATCTCAGAAAAAAAAAAATAAAAAAATAAAATAAAAATAAAAACAAAATAAAAAAATAAAGAAGAAATAAAAACCGTTGTAGTATAAAACAAAAGCTATTATTAATGCAAATAAAAGTTGCACCAATAAAAAATACTATCAATTACACGATTGCATAACACAAAATATTTTGGATGACGAACACTGGATTGCAAAGAAAACACTATTGTGTAGAAATAATTTACAAAAACACAACAAACTTAAAACGTACCGCTCCACGTTATTTTTTGTTTTGTATTATTATATTCACTTATGTGTATGTTGTATTGTACGGTGTTTTGTTGTTGTTTTTTTTTTGTGTTTCACTTTTGTACTACGAAGCTATTATATTGTAACTAAACAGGATGCGTGTGTTGTCGGATTGTAAATCCTAATTTTATGACTTATCAGATTTGATTTAATTATATCTAATATCTAATAGTTATATCTAATTATACCTCTAATGCAAATTTTAATTTTAATTTAATTAATTTAATGGGTTTTTTAATCCCGGTTGAGCCCCCAAAATTGTAACGCCTCCGACTGGCTCGCGTCAGAGCGTTCCAATTAATTATACAAATTATGATTTAATTTCAATTTTTATTAAACCTTTACTTAAAACTAACAAATTATCTTAAAATTACCCTTCCCTAATTATGAACTACCCTGTACTTAAATCTAATTGCTTGTTGAGTGTGTATTGGTGTGTGTATATACGAATGTATTAGTGTAGTTGGTAATTCTGTGTAATCGTTCACTTTAGTGTTGGTGTATTCAGATGTCGTGTGTTTGGTGTGTGTAGCACTGTGTGGCTTGGTGTGTATGTATGTGATACGTTTGTTGGTGTTGTATTCACATACGATATGTCCCGTTCACTATGATTGTGTCGTTC
>JAAAKO020063843.1:0-10049 GCA_010015015.2 Bolitophila cinerea | reverse complement strand
AGTGTGTATAGTTCTGTACACTTAAATATTTTATACATATTGTCCATCTTTTGAACAACATTTAAAAGTTTTTTTTGAATATCCTTCTGATTTTGATGATATGAAAAGAACAGTGAAACATATTTATGTACAAAAATGGTTGAGTAGATAGAAGAGTATTAACTTCATTATAACCAACTTGAACTTAAATAATATATGTATATATGAAAAATTGTTTATATGTAAGTGAAACAAAAGCTCACTCCAGATAAAAATATCTATTTAACGTAGTGAAAACAACATGGTAAATTAGCTCCTAAGAAGGCGAAGACAATGGCATCGGCTGGTGATAACATCTGTATTTTTGTATGCGGAGGGTGTTCTGCAAGTGGAAGGGACAAACAATTACAAGTACTACGAATCTCTTTTGGACAGCAATTTATCCGCTCAAAAAATCCCGGAAGGACCAAGAAAATATATATACTGTTTTACCACGCCATACATAGCTAAATTTAATAAATTAAGGTTGGCTCATTTATTTCCAAATCCACCAGGAGAATCCTGATTTGGCCCATGTGATTGTATCCTGTTAATAAACCCTAAAACTTGGCTCAGAGGAAACATATCTCGCTTTAATGATGAAGTTATTCGAGAAACAAACTTAAAATTTAAAGGGTTTGAGAAATTATATTTTTTTTGAAAGGCATTGAAATATTGACTTATAAAGGTTAGGGAAAGTACCTTAAAATAAAAATAGTTTTGGTAAACAAAAATATTCCTTCATTCATTATTTAGGAACTTACTGAACGAAATACAGTTTTTATTTATTATTTGAGTTTTCTTGATAAATAGTAGTTTTTCTTTTTTATACAAAAATAATTAAACAATATAATAATATTGGTGTTTACCAATCTTCAAAACAGGATTTTTATAATTAAAATACATGGAGACGCAGTATTTTATAATAAATCAATAGGAAAGTAGCAAAAATATAATTTTGTTTATAATAATATTGCAATGATTAAATAAAAGAATAACAAAAAATAAGGTTTGTTTGTATGGTAAAAATTATGTTTTAAAATTAAAACTAATAATAGGAAATCAAGATCATCAAGATCATGTAAAAGGATTCAAGCAAGAGTTTATTATAAAACTGATATCAAGTTGCAGTAAGGTTGAAGCAGTTCTATTTTATGAATGCTTGCGATACTGATAGCGATTGAAAGCTAGTGCAGCAGTATGCTTAAAATTTGAGCCTGCTCATTATATTGAGCAGTGTTGTTGTTTTAATATATGTATTTATGCTGCTCGTGATAGCATAGCAGCGTTTATAAAACAGGCCTAGGGTGTATATATTGTACATTAGTTAATAGTTAGCAGTCACACTTATGTTATTGTTTTTATTATTATTATTATTATTTTTTCCCTAACATATTCAATAAATTTGATAATTCTTGTAAAGCTATTTTTAGTCTATGTTTAAACTGGTGCAAGGATTAAATATTGAGGAATATATCTATATATCTCAGGAATACCGTTATACATTTGTATCCATTTGTATCGATTGCTTGAGAGTAGATGCAGTAAGATGTAAAAAGTCGCTATGCCCTGTGTTTTATACCGTGAAGTGTATGTTTTGTTACAACTTTAATCGAGTTTCGCGTAATTTTTGTTACATAACACAATTAAACAGTTTTAAAGTAATTAAATAACGAAATATGTAATCGACCTAACTCTGTGTTAGAACCGTCGAGAAAAAATGGGTTATAAGAAATTACTCTAAAAAGAGTTTTAATAAATATATATAGTAGTTAAATTAAATAAATAACAATAATTAAATAATTAGTAATATATTATATTGATTTTATAATATAAAAGAGAATTAATAATTTTTGCATTGTTTTTACAAATCTCTAAAATTGTTGCATCCATTTTTAAGTTGAGTTTGTTTCATAACATTTACCATGAAATTTTGAAAAATACAAAGGAGTTTAATTACTATTGTCCCCTCCGTCCCTTATTCATAAATCAATATATCAATCTATGAATAGTATTTCATTTAAAAACATTCTTATAGAAATACGAGACATATTTTTATAGCAGGTAAAAGAGGAGAAGGAAATGTATTTAATTATGTGAAAAAAAATATTAAAGTTAAATTTCTAAAAATATATTTTAAGATATAATGTAAGATTACGTATCATTGCATTTATATTAAATAATCAATCAATCAAGTAAGAATAAATAATACAGTACATTTTAATACTTATATAATATGGTTAATTTCACGCCTGTGATTAACGCTATCAAATAAAATGCCTTAATAGAGATCGACCACATTAAATTAAAATAAACGCTTGAAGCCAAAGGATATTTCACAATTAAGATTAATCCTTTTAAATGTAAGCCTATAGAATCATAATGACATCCGCACAGAAACGGTATAGATTTCGCTTACCGTTCTCGGACATAAACAGTGGCCGGCACGACGTCAAATCAACGCATGCTGCCTGATTGCTGTTGGTGCTCGGCCGGCGGTGGCGGTGTCCGTTGCAACTGCGACTGCACTCGCCGGCTAAAATATCATTTGCATTGGTGACAGCGGTCGTTGCGCTTTTAAGTTCGTCTTCTTGCACTTTGATCGGTCGAGCTTGCTTGCGCCGAGACATAGCATTGACCCACAGCGTGTGCATGCGCGCGAACAATGTACTTATGTAAAAATGAATAGAAGATTTTCTTAAGAAAGGGCCAAGTTTCTTGGCGGCAAAGTGTTATCAGGTTATCACAAAACAAATTTCACGTATTTTTTTATTGTTTTTAGAGATAATAGTATTTTCAATTTTTCATTTATATATTTAGATAGATTTAAGCGACGGCAGACGGTTGGCGGCGTCTGACACGCTCGTCCCCGACAATATTATTTATAAGGCGTTAATGTTAATTTCAAAATAACGATATGCATTTTTATGCGCTAAATGTCAACGCACTTTTGTTTATGTTTTTAAAACTTGAGCGGTTGGCGGTTGACAGCCACACCACGCGACCACACTTATTCTGTGAATATTTGGTTGGGCCACTATTTTCTTGTGGGACCCCAAATACTCCACAAGACCACGACAACGAAAACGACGCCGACGTCGACGCCGACGACAACAACAACAACAACAACAACGACGACGGCAACGACGACGGTACCGTACGTCGATTGCAAAACACCGCGTACATACCGAAAAACTAATACACGTTAACGTTCACCGTTCGGCTTGCCGTTCGTTCGTGTGTATGTGGACTGTGGACTGTGTGGAGTCTAAGAAATAAATTTGTACGGATTCGCACACCACCGCATTTGCACCTCGGGGAGCTTCTGCACACAGTTGCGCGCGCGCGCGTCCGTCTCTGTATAGTTAGTTATCAGTATGGGTCTGATCGAGTGTTCGCATGTACAATGAAGGCGGAGCCTCCACCGAAATTGGCTCTCTTTTGGAATCGAAGGGGAAATATTCACCAACACTCACACACACACACACATACATTTATAGAGTCCGTCATATTCGCTTTATATACGCGAGTACAACGTTCGCACTCGCACACTCGCATACATTCACAAAAAGACTTATACACCCGAGAATTGCGTATATTATTACTTATGTATGTGGATCTGGATATATATATTGGATATATGTATAGACATATATATATATAATGGTTCTCTGAAACCGGTAATCGATTTTGTGCTGAGCGCGTATGGATACAAGTTCATTCTCGCATTTAGCGAAACACAAGAGTGTTCGAGTTTCGATTTCATTTTACACTGGTGTTGGATATGTGTTGGATATATGTGTTGGATATATATGTGTTGGATCGTTGGATGTGTTCGCCGATGTTCTCTGTTCGGCAGAGAACCGCGACCATAAGATGCAGATTAATATAGTTTGCTTGTAAATTTATAGTACTTGATTTAACAGGTATCGTGCGTGACTACCTGGCGCTTCCATAATTGTGTTTTTTTGTTGTTGTTGTTGTATTTTGTTTCTTTATATATATGATTGTGTGTGTAGCATACAATTCGTAGAGGTGTGAGCTTGGAATATAATGTATACGCGACCGCGTCGACGCGTCCGAAGGTATAGAGAGAAATAAATTAATCTATGTGTTAAGGAGTTACCTTTGCGGCTGCGCACAGAGTATCCGTTGCCGCGTCCGTCGTCGCTGGGCCATTGAGTGTAACATACTTGATCGCGGTTTCTGTGAACCAGCCGAATTTGACATGTTCTCTGGTCTGGTCTCTGGTATATATACCAGAGATGCCACGCCGCCGCCGCGGGTTGATTAACACATTGATCGATTGATATTCACGCACATAATCACACACACACGCACATCAATACACACACGTATGTAGTGTAGACACATCAGACACGCGCTCGCATATATATATATATATATATATATATGCAATTGTACATACGCAACGCATACAACGCACCGTGTCGCAGATATACGGGTTTTATTTGTTTGCCCTTTTAAATTCGATAAAAGCGAAAACAATAATTACCTGCAGACAACGGCACACAACTTTGACTGTGTCTTGAATTACTAATTCCGTAGACACAACATATATATATATTATAATATAATAATACATATATATATATTAAATTGTATATTATATATATTTATACATACATATGCACAAAATCATGCATGTATTTCGTAAACTTATAGTATATATAAAAACAAATATACCATCATATAATTAGATTAGCATAAGTTTATAATAAAGCAGCTTTTTTTTCATTGACAGCTGATACCAAAAAAGTATTTCCGTAAAATAAGTGTAACACATTATAAATTACAATATACAGTATAGACGATATTTTTATTTTATTTTATATAAACGACATTGTATATGTAAATGTATATTATAAATTTTATTTTCAGTCCCTTTATAATAACACATTGTATGTATTTACATAAAATAAAAGATTTATGTTTTTTAATTAAACTTTGTATTCGTTTAAGAAAAATGATACTCCACTTTTTTTTTATACGTCGACAGCATGGTCTAATACGTTGTGTAATTTTTGTTTTTTTACAAAGTTTAAGTTATTTTAAATAAAAGGTTATTAAACTCAAGTATATTATAAAAAAAAGTTTTAGGAAAATAAAAATGTTATCCCAAATTAAAAACGTTTTTTAATATTACAAAAGATATCAAACAATAATTATTTTTTTAACAAACATTATGAACAAGTACCATAATCCCGAATTTCAAAATCCCTTTAATATTTTGAATTTTAATATCCAGAATTTAAATATTCCGAAAGGTCATAATCCCGACAAAATAAAAATCCCGAATTAAAAAATCATAAATCGCAATATTAAAATCCCAAAATTAAAAAATACCAAATATATGTTTGGCTCTTGCGTTTAGCTTTAACCAGTACAACGATGAGAACATAGCGAGATATATGTACCGTTTTTTGTTAGTTTTTGTGGTTTTTTTTTGTAAGTCAGTAAATTAAAAAAAAATCATAAGATAGGTTGGAACAATAGTTTTCAAAAACTTAGTTTTTTTGTTTTAAAAACTTTTTTTAACCCTCCGATATGTGACAGTACCAACGGCACTGTACAAGGTACACGGTCCCTAGGGACCTACATAAAGGGACTCAATCATACGGTTCAATAATATGCATGTGTGTCTCTTATATGTCTGAATGGTTTTGTGTGGTGACTTTTGATTGTATATGGTTGGTATATACAGGCACATAAAAAGTAATAATAGAACAAAAATTATTAAAAAACATTTTTTTGTGGAAATTGATGTCAAATATAACTTATATATTTGTCAGTATACAAAATAGAAAACTTATACGATGTTTGTATTTGTATTGTTTCTTGTTACTGGGTCGGATTATGTGCCAAGCATTTGATCCATTTTGTCTACTCTGCATTTATTGACAATATATTCCAGAATGATCAATGGCTTTTGCTTGCTGTTATTGCCTATCATCACGTTTGTGGAAACCAATTAAAGAGCTGCAGATAGGACGCAAATTAATTGTCAAGAACTCAGGTAGGACACATATTTTATTTGAATGCACCGTTTCAACAAAGGCACTCTTTCGACGCATCAATATTTTTCACGTCCATCGTTGAGAAGAAATTATCGATGTATATTTCAACCAATATCATTTTTTTGGTTCTGGTTGACCTGGCGTAACTATCCAACGTACATAATTCCCATGAGAGGGTATGATCACACAACCACCATACTTGTATACCATACTTCGCTGGCTTACTCGTGATGAATTGAGTGAAGTGTCTACGGCCTCTATAAGGAAACAACTTCTAATCTTCTGTTACGGATTCGTAAGAATTGTAAGCACCAGACAAATTGCCTTCAACATAAAACATAGTCATCAATAGCTGATGTGTTGCTGGTAAGCAATCACTCCGACCAAAAATTGACGTTGTATTAACGAATATAGGCCAATTTTTATACAACCCGTTTCTAAAAGACGGTCGCAATCCAGGAATGAATAATATTTCTTATAGTGGTTTGGCTTAGATGGTTTTTGTGCGCGGCATTCGGTGAGAAAATAAACAGAAGATTAAAATTTCCACAATTCTTAGCAACGACATCCGCTTTGATCAGGTACACTGATCAAGCTTACAGTTGACTGACTCATGTAGCTTTTTCCAGCATTTAAGTACTAACTATGAATTTTATCTCGATGTACTAACCGCTCTGAGAGCATCTTGACTTTCGGAGCACATGTAGATAGGCCCGTAAATTTTTTGGATTTCCTAAACACAGACGAGGATTTTTATAGACTTTTGTCTGAAAGTTATATAAATATATATATATATATATAGTAGATTTACCTATATACCTATACCTATATCCACTCACCTAGTTTGTAGAGAGACGTTCTTGGGTATAGAATGATCTCCAAATCTTTGGAGGAATCTGTTCAATGTTACATTTTATCTGATAGGCATTTTTACACTAAAAACCTTTCCAACACAAACCAAACATTTTTAAACACGTACAAAAATATATTTTTTTTAATTTATTGTTATTATATAAAAGGTCCCTGGGGACCTTCAACCTTGTTTTCGTAGAAATACTACTACTTAACCAAAAAAAAATCCAACACAGACTTGTATCGAATCGAATCCTTTTTTTATTGCTGTTTTTGTGAAATACAAGCAAGAATATGTTTTTAGCGCATCAACAAAAACAAATATTTACAATTGAAATTCGAAAAGGTCCCACGGAACTTGTCACCGATTGGAGGGTTAAGTACTTTTTTGGCATTACAATGCCTGATTATACCTTTTCTATAGTTGATTTTGCAATTAAAAGCCAAGTAATTAACCCGTCAAACATTTTCATGGTCCACAAACGTTCCTTGACGGTCCGCGTCCACAAGTACGATACGTACATTTACGGACATTTTCACATTTATTTGATGTTCTATGGTAGTCTGTAGGACCATTCCCGGGCGAACGTACATGAACGTTCATTTAGGACCGTTCGCGGGAGACCAAAAATGAACGTACATTAAAGAACAAAAATGTACAGTGTGGTTTTAAGAGGGGCACATGTATTTCTGCAAAAAAAAAAACAATGTTTACGTTTTGAGTGTGCTTACATACTTACGCAACGTGGTGATGATACGGTTATTTCTCACAAAGTATGAAGTGACGTTTAGATTAGTATTGCGATTGACATATATTGACAGTAGTTTAGTCCATTCAGCATGTAAATGAACGCCCTAAGCGAACGTACCTACTTAATTTTTTAAAAGGTCCCAAATGAGTGTACAATGACGTTCCCGGGCGAACATGTGATGTTAGATCCGCATCGCCTGTTTTCGATACCCGCAAGCGGCATATGATATCATTTATTCATCAAGTGTTTTTCGAATATGCACTATAAATCAGTAGGTTCCTCTTGCTTGAAATAGCCTTCTGAAATGATTAAACGTTTTCGAAAAACGGGACCATGTTGCCTCAATAATTATACAAATACAATAATAATAGTTTCTGCCAGGTCTCAAACCGTTTCTCATAGGGGAATTTCGCCCAAATTATTTGATTTTTTCAAAATGCTCTAATTAAATTATTTAAAAAGTAATATGGACAAATTTTTATTAAATTGTGATTTAAATTTATATTTTAAATTTCTTTTTTATATTCAGTATACTCGTAGCAAGACAAACTTTATCTTGTTGTTGTATTAATTATTATAATTACTATTACTTTGACTTTTGATGACACTAATTTATGCGATAGCTTGACTTTGGAAGTATAAATTACAAATTTTCCATATTTAACATTTTTTAAAAACAAGTACAAAGTTCGTACATACATTCCAGAATAATTACAACGAAAAGATAGAGTCTCCAGAAATATTAGCTCGCAACGAACCATTTAGGGCGAAATGGCGTAGTCATAGACTATCTTCTTTAACCCTGTTGACGCAATGCATAAAGCAAGAATAATTACTGGATAGATTTAATTCTATTTGAAAGCGTTATTACCACTTGGTATAAAAATACCAAGTTCCCGCCTTTCTTTAAGGCATTAGCTTACACATTACAATTTCATATTGTTCACCAAATAATTAAAAATGTAAAAACAAAAAATAATGTTCACCTAAAAAATCAAACAAGGGCTCCTTATTATATAAAGTGTACATATCACAAGTCTGCACCAAAAAGCAATGCGCACGCAAGCGTAAATAAAGTTAAAAATTAAACAAAATTGGAGCAGATTATACTTTTTAGCAGGTCATTTCTATTTTTGGAGCACTTGCTGGAGCAGCAATTAAATGTATTTCTTGTGGCAACATGTCTGAATCTAGTTGCAAAGTTAAACCGTCTGCGGGACCCTTAATTCTACTAAATATCTGCAGGTATTGCGCATACATAAGGCATAATGCATGATGAGTACATATAAACGTCAAACACATCGTTTATAAAAATTATAAACAAAAGCGGTCCCTAATAGCTGCCCTGAAGCATACATCATCCTACATCCTACACTACATCCAATTGTACACCAGACACAATCAAACCCATAGCATTATTCATAAACTCTAGATTTAGAACGTCATGCCATGAAATCATGCTGATATGGTGGTATAGTTCTTCTCATTTTGTTCCGTTATAATTTTGCAAAGCATGTGTTCAAACAACTAGGTAATAATAAGAAGTACCGGCACCCGCCGATAGATAGAAACATCGCTACTATATCCAGATTTAAAAATAGATGTAATGTAGGACACTTTCCAACGTCATGGAAAAATCCATGATGCAAGTAATTTATTAAAATATAAATAAATGCAACTGCGAAGCACATTATTTCAACACCAGCTGGGTTAAATCATCCAGGACCTATGCCTATCATTAAAAGCCATCCCGCCACACTCATAAAGAGACTGCTACGGGTGACATTTACTATTATAGTTAATAGACACCTACATTTTTTTAAATTTGGCCAATAAAGTTATTATTTTAACAAACCAAAATTATAATGGGTTATTTGCTAAAACCAGGACATTATTTTATTTCTATTTTTTTATTCAGATCCGTGGATAGGTTAGATTTTTATTGCATTGCCAATATGATAAGCCTAATCATAAGTCCATCAATCATTATTATATATGTATAGTTTCCTAGAAATTAAAGATCCAAACGAGCGCAAAAAAGAGAGGACATAGCAACAAACTTTAAAGAGTGCGTAGTTATATATAATTATATTCAGATTAGTAAGAGACCTAAGCCCAGCACAATTCGATTGAAAATAATTAAGTTGATTTACTCGAAAATTGTATTTAGTTAAGATATAATTATAAAAACGCAATAACAAACATTAAAGTCCTAGGACGGGATAACATACTATTTTAAATATAATTGTTAAACATTTTTATTGTTGCGACAAAAATAGCCTAGTGGTTATAACAAAGATCCAAAATGAGTAAACATAACACATCACTCAATAAGTCCGTAGGATGAAACATAGATGGCGTTGCTATGTAATAATCCATATGATTTGTA
>JAAAKO020063832.1:0-10049 GCA_010015015.2 Bolitophila cinerea | reverse complement strand
TCTATAATTATTAAAAAAATTAAAAGACACATTAAAAAAATACTTATACAAAATTTTATCAATCAATATGAGTTTTATAAGTCAATTTAAAAACAAAGTTTGAAAGAAAAAAAAATATTTCTTTTAATTTCTAGGCTGTACGTTGCTGTATATATGTTTGACAATATACAGCATAAAACAAATTATATCGATCAACTAATGCTGTATATCGGTCTACTTATGCTTCATATTGGTTTACAAATGCTTTATTTCAATCAACAAAAGCTTGAAATCCGTAATATAAGACTTAATAATAGCTGATATAAAGCCAATATTTGTTTTATACTGTAGTTCCTTTTTGCTTTAAATCGGTTGTATTGTTGTATATCGGTTATATACATATTATGATATAAAGCAAACGTAGCCGGAAAATAGCTTTATATCGTGATATACAATCAATACATGATTTTATACCATAGTTTGTATATTTTGTGAGTTTTTGGGACAGCCCGAAATAGTATGCCTTATTTTATGAAACAATTTATGCTTGCGCATGCATTACATTGCAACAGCTGTAAAAAGCAACCATATGACAAGTAAAGAAATCACTTACGTATATATGTACATTGTACACTACTAGTCTTTGATACTTGCAATCTGTTATAATATCGCACGCTGATTTCCCAGCATATATACATTTCCCCTTAATCTACTTAGATGCGAAAATGCAATTTCAATGTTTTCGGTTTTCTAAATAATATAAATATCAATGAGAAATATACGTAATACATTATACATATATACATAATACAGATATGTATAGTAAATGTATTTTTTATATACCTACGTAAATATTTTATATCAGTTATGCACGAGTATATAAAACCGTCTGCGTGACGCGTTGAGATCAAAGGCGTTGCTTGAAACCAACACACACGTTAGCGAGTGTATGCGTGAATAAAACGCTAGCCACATCCCACCAGGAGGGTGCATTTATTATAGGTCTAATACAGTTGTCCCTGTCGCACACAATCTGTTCAAATATAATATACAAAGCCTTAGCAACCGCGAGTTGGATGTTTAATTCAAGGTACTTGTGTATATATCGTTATTATTGAATTGCGTATACCCATGTACTATATCACATAATATAAGAGTATATATCAGAAAGTCAATTTTAATATTATATTTCAAAAATGTCGTTTGTTTCAGATAAAACCATGTGAATTAAATATGCTGACAGGTACCTCCGTTAGACAAAAGGACTATACGCACGCAGGTGTGAATGAGCGACGGACGCCTGAATCTTTTAAAACATACATAGTTGCTGGGTTGCTGTGCCAGGGTATTTCCCAATTTCCGGTACTTCTGACATTCAATGTCGAGATGCTCTGCTGGTGCATATCGTATTTATGAGACCGCTAAGCTGTGCCATAAAACCGCTCTGTACGGAAAATCCAACACAGGTCATCTATTAGACTTTGCTCCTATCTTAAGTGTGCGCTGTTTGCGTTCACAAATATATATATATATATATATATATAGTAATTAGCGGTACTCTGGTATGAATGAATATGTGAACCTTATTCTCATTCATGTTCGCACAGCAGCCTTCTTGTTTTTGTGGGTCGATTTATGACCGGCTTTTGACTTATAATATATATGGCTCAAATAATTAGGACACAATGCATTTTTAATATATAATATATAGAAACTTGACTTCGGAATAATGTCCTTATGTTTATGTATATATCGGTAGTTTAACACCGCGCGGTATTTCCGCATTGTAAAATATATAATAATCTTTAATCTGCATGCGGTGCATTTGTGCGCCGAGCGGAACTAGAGCACCGTCTTAGAGCGGAAATACAGAACGAACAATTCGGTTGATGAAATTGTACATTTTATTATAGAAGATTAAAACTTTTGGATTAGGATTCTAAGTTTGAATTTCGGTTGATATTTTGTGAATTTAACAAATTCAAAAAAATGACAATAGGCCAACGGATTAAAACAATTATAGGATTAATAAACATCGTAAAAATTAAACAATATTTTATTGATATGTGTGTATTATACATTTTAGGGTGATATAGGTGCTATTATAATAAATATATACAGAAAAAATATCATGCCCAAGAAAAATAAAGTAAAAAAAAAACAAAAAGAATTAATTCTGAAACTGCACTAAAATCGAAGATCTACTACTTTATTCATTAATACAATAGTTTTTTTTTAAATTAGATAATTTGATTATACTTCAAATATTATACGTTAATTTTCGGCAGTTTTTATTTATACATTATATATATATATATATATATATATATATATTATCAATGATATTATTAGAAGTTTCGTTTAAATATAATATTTATTGTTCCTAGTATAAATAAAATTGTATTGTTATTTATTATTATAAATATATATTTAAATCTTATTTTGGTGATACATTTTTATGGAGAGGTTTTAAGACTTCGTAGATTCCATCGATTTATAAGGCGTCACGGATTGTGATAATCATATGGCCTAATCGACAAAATCATTTGAGTCAATGACATATACTCTATTGCGTTACCACAATTACTTTAACATAAACATATCTATTATCCAATCCCTTTTAACTAGTGGTTTCGAATCTATTTCCAAAACCCTCATTTTCACCAATTTAAGAATACAGTGGAGGATATCGCTTAAAATTTGATAGAATACATTTTCCCCTAAAACGAGTCTATGCTCAAGTTTAGGCTTAATTATGGATGTCGCAATGTGAATAAATTAGCACTTCAAAGATTTTGCCACACACAACCACAAAAGTAAATTTAATATTATTTACTTTTTTTATTAATTTTTTTTTATTTAATTTAATTTATAGAATTTAAAAATGGTACACATCAAACATCCAGTTCTTGATGTAGATCTAGAAAAAAACACATGTTTTTTTGTCGCTGGCTGATAATTAAACCAACAATTCATTTTGAATACAAGCCAGATTGTATTATATTATAAATGTTATACATATTGAACACGTCGGCGGGGAACATTCAAATTCATTGAAAAATGCAAAATAAAGCGCAGCAAATTTCCTAAACCAATACATAGAAACGAGCTCACGCGATCAGTGTATATACATTGCACATATTTAGCCAGTTTTATCAAAATATTTTCACAACCTTAAAAAACAATATTATTTGTCTGTAGTATAGAATGCATAAAGCACACACACAGTCATACAAACAAACAAACAAACACCATATAATTTACTAACTAATGCAACGAATCACAATGTTTATATATATGTATATATATATACATACATAGATATCTATTATTCAAACACGCTCCTAAAATAATATAAACAATTAAATGGAAAAATATTGACAAACGATTTTTTAAAGCTCTCGTTGTTCTTTGCGCTGGCCGTGCCAGTGGATTTATACTTTTATGTATATCTATGAATGAAAATTATACATATATATTAATCTGCTCGATATGAGAGTGTGTTTTTGTAATTGTGTGTGTGTGTGTGTGTGTGTGTGTGTCTAAAATTGCGGGAGCACATTAATTTATTTATTTGTTCAATGCTGTGGCGTAGCTGCGATCGCCTCGCAAGTATTCGTTTTAAATCGTTGTTTCTGTTCCAGATGATTGCAGTTAAAAAAATTAAAGTTCATCTATAAACTTATACATATACATATAAATATACTTGTACTATATTCAGCTAGTCTAATAATATTGATTATTCGAGTCTCAAAGAGATAGGTTCTACACTTTAGGACACTGAGTGGGTCCATTGTACTATCCAATAATTTCAAATGTATTTACTGTGCTTTTTTATAAAACAAATATTTTATACACATATTAGATAATATTTACTATATAGTTAAATATGTACATTTGAATTTATGTAAAATTCATATATTTATATATGGTACGCATGCGCGGTTTAGTGCCAAGCCATGCCTATTTTAACGATAACAAAATCTGAAATTTGTAATCTATTAGCAAAGACCGCTCGCAATACTGGCAAAAAAATGCGGCCATATTTATATCATGCAAATTTCAAAGCTGAAGCGCAAAAATTAACTGGATACCCACATATCAAACATTTGGCCCTTAAAATATTTTTAAAATTGGATAGTTTTATATATATTTTAATATAAATATATTTTTCGTTAGTTTTGAAACCATTTAAAATAGGAAATAAGATTTTTTAAGTTGAGCAACTTATATTCGGTAATTTACTCCACCATTCTGATTGTTAATCATATTTATTTAAATATATTTTTTTGTTTATTTTTTTGAAAATTTATTTTTATAAGTTGTAATTTAAATACGAGTTTTTGTTAAATATAGATATATATATATATATAGAAATTTAATATTTTTTTAAAAATATAGATTTGGGAACAGTATAATAATAATTATATTCGAAAAAATTTAAAAGTATTTATCTAAAGATGCAGTTTTTAATTCAGTGATAATCATCAACTGAAATATTAAAATAGAAAAGATATATAAAAAATATAAAAATATAAATATAAATATATATAAAAATAGGAAAAAAATAAAAATAATTATCTATCTTATTTCGTGTTTATAAAATCAAGATAATTGCAAGCAAGACAAAAAAACTAAAATAATGCTGATAAATACTATAAAAATATGTTGTAAATTTTTAACAGATGCCTATTTTTTTTATTTGTGTTTTTCTCAAAAAACTCCAGGAACGCTTAATATAATGCTTAAGATAACACCTATAATTATTTGAATTTTACGAACTTTAAGGAATATATTTTGCGGGTTTTTATCTACAATCAAGTTCTTTAATGCAATATATATAACAGGGCGCAGTGTTACAATTTCTAGCGACACAATTTCTAAGCCTGAAATACTGACGCGATAGAATTTTAATTTGCCTCTATTTTATTTTAAATTCAGAAACTCTGTCACGTCATAACTTCCTATTTTCAGAAATTGTGTCGCGTCTTAATAAAAAAAAATTGTGTCTTTTCATAATTTCTATTTTTATTTTTTTACCTAAATGTTTGAAAAAATAAAAACAAAAAAAACAATAGTATCAAAATACAAGCAAAACTTACAAAAACTAATAATTTTTTTTTGTTAGTGATATTATAGATTTTACTAGTCTTTCACTTGTTTTTTGCTACATTTTTGCTTCTTTGCTATCTAGTGACGAACTAAAATGTGCCGTTCGTTACCATAAACTTTATAGTATACACTTATATAGTAAATAATATATACATTATTGTATGTATTTTCCGGCTTAAATTTATATTCATAAATTTAGATAGATGCAAATCCGAGCCAGAGTCTTTTTTGAGTACAGTCGCCCAGAAAAAGTGTATGGTACAAAAATAGTATTTTAGTATAGAGAAATATTTAGATTGTAAAGTTTCATCTACTTCATTTATTGTAACGAGACGTAATAATCCATTATGATGACTGTATATTTTTCATGTTTTACCTTAAAAAACAATGTTAAACACATATTTTGAAGACCGAACGTACGTTTATCATCCATTATATATAATGGTACATTTCGTATACAAGAATATTTTATAGTATACGAATTTATGTTATGTTTTATGTATATTGAAATAAATTATGAATTCCGAGACCTTATATAACCTAATTTATGCTATGTGAGAGTAGCATTATTATACTAATGCATTATATTTTTAAGAGTTGGGATATAGTTTTTTTAGTTTGCATTATACGGTATAATTTACATAATTATGTACACATTTATTTGGCTTAGTAAAATACACTAAGTAAAGGTTTTGTTAAAAATAATTTATTGATGTTATTTTGTTAACAAATCCTTAAATAATTAATTTTTATTTTTATTTATCCTAAATAAAAAAATGTATGAACATTTTATTGTAATAATTATTGTTTTATTTTTTTTATTAATTTATAAGAATAATGAGTTGAGGATGGATCCTTAAACCTCAAATATAACATACAAAATATATAAAGAGCCAAAATGTAAAAAATAAGATTAAATATGAATGGCCAAAATATTCAATAATAAGAGTGGCTTAAAACACTAGAATTTCTTTAAACATATTTATGTGTAATTTAAATAATGTTCAGACTCCGATAATTATTATACATTATCATATATTTATTTGTTTGTATATATATATACATCACAAATGTATAATGTATATTGTATTAAAAAGTCTCCAGCTTTATTGTTTTTTTTTGTACTCTGGCATTTTATTATTGAAGATTTAAGTTGTTTATTTTTTCAAAGCATACATTTTTCATTTTACTAGAAAATTCTTCAGTAGAATATAGTTTGAGGCCACACCGATAAAATATCTGAAAAATCTGAATTCGACTATAATTGGTTTACCAGAAAATGATTTTTTATAAAATGAATTGACTTTTCAATTTTTATAACGATAAATTTAATTAAATAAAATATAAAATAATGTCTGTTTTTCACATATTTTACAATTTTATTTAAAATGTTATATTTCAAAAAAAAATGTGAAATCATATTTTATATGTATTTACATAAAAATATGTTGAAAATAGTTAAAAGATGAATATGTCTTATTGTTCTTATATAAGTAATTGAATATACTTGTCGATGCTGAGAAACGTATACATAAAATGCATTTAATCGTAAACGCAAGCCAGTAAATGAATGATGAGCCTAATAATTTTTATTTTTTTGGAAATATTTGGAATGAATACTAAACAAAAAAACATATTTTAAAATGTTCCCTTGCTTTTAAACCGGATTTACTTATTTCCAAATTTATTGCAAAAAGGACTCGCTAATGACTCTTCTTTAAAATTACGTAGCTATACGGATGCCTAAGGGTATATATAAATATAATATTATCTCTCCAATCGACGCGTATTTCCAAGGGTAATTTTTAATCATAATATTCAATGGCTTGAGACTAATTTAAAAAACAGGAAATATTAAATTAAGTAATTCTGAAATGTAATACATTATCCTTCATGTTTTGTACATTCTCTGGTCCCCAACCAAATTTATAAAAAATATATCGCCAATCTTAAGATGGAGCTTACCGTAAAAATATTGATGTATAAATATATTATGTTATACATTAATTAAAAAAAAAACAAATAAGATTCGGGCTGGCGTTCATGATGGTGTCTGTCAGTATATATGTGTATATATTTTGGAAAACGTTTTTCAAGTACGTGCGGGGCAATGCGTTCCGGTGCGGGGCGCGCGAACGCAAAAACAAGGTGCCCGCAAATAGTCCAAATATTGTCTTGTTCGACGGCGTGATATTTAAACCTAATCGTTTAAGTATGAAAATATTTAAAAGGTAATTATTATTGTTTTCACTTGAGGTTTATTTATTTTTGCGGAAAATTACCCTTTTTCCGTGTATAAACGAGTATAAATGCAATATATTCCTATAGATATATAGTGTCATTTCATTCATTCGCATGTATTTCATATCGAGAGCACGTTTCCATTCATGTGCACATCGCTCGAAATCCCTCCTCTGCCGTTAAGCTGTCTCGCTTGCACCGTCTTGTACTTATGCATAGCACTTCCTCCAATAACCGTTCACCATACCGGATCCCATTCACGGTATACACACACACACACATATGTTCCCATATAGAATACAAAAATGCGTATGCGCATCTACGTGTGTATATATACGTGAATGTGTGTATGGATGTGTGTGTGTGTGTGTGTGCATTTTCACACTCTGTGTCTGTGGTGTGTACTTAACGCTGTTTTCATTTCAGTAGTCGACATTTAACGGCGTTGTGTGGACGTGTGTTTTTCTCCGATCCTCACAAAAACGTTCTCTTATAGTTCTGATACTAGTATATATATTATATTATAATTTGATATCAAATGTATATTGTGTGACTATTTTATAAATATTATACACATATATACACGTGACACCTAGAGACATACATACATACACATTGTGTATGTTGATTAAAGAATAATAGTTTTCATTGAAAACAAGTGACTTGTGCGTCTAAATGTGTGTGTAGTGTTTCTTAGTTTGGATTATGTTCCATTGCAAAATTCGCATCGATCGCAATAAGTTTATAATTGTAACTAAGCGTAAACAGACAAACAAATCGCGTTAATTATCGCTTCGGCGCAAGTGCGTAAGGAAAACAAAGATATTAGTAAAAAGAAGACAAAAATAAAGAGTGGTATTAATCAACTATGCTGACATAAACGTATAGACAAAAAAAATATATATTAAAAATAAACTATATAGACAAAAGTGTGATATAAAGAAGCAAAAGAACATTTTTCAATTAATTCAAAATGCATACGATTTTCTCTGACCAAACGGCATTCCCGCGCCACTACGCTCATCCACAGGCAGCCTATCCGGTCGGTGGTCAGACAATGGGACCATCACCACACTATGCCTACGATCAGTACCGATACAGCACATATTCGGGCTACGGCCTCGGTTCAGCACACCAGAACAAAGAAATGGTCAAACCACCGTACTCGTACATTGCATTGATTGCGATGGCCATTGGACATGCTCAAGACAAGAAGGTTACACTAAACGGTATCTATCAGTTTATCATGGATCGATTTCCATACTATCGAGACAATAAGCAAGGATGGCAAAATTCGATTCGTCACAATCTCAGTCTGAACGAGTGCTTCGTGAAGGTGGCTCGTGACGATAAGAAACCTGGCAAGGGAAGCTACTGGGCTCTGGACCCAGACTCAACTGGTATGTTTGATAATGGTTCGTTCTTGCGACGCAGGCGTCGCTTTAAGAAGAAGGATGCCATGAGGGAGAAGGAAGAGACCACCAAACGACACACCATGGTCATGGAAGATCACCACAAGCATCATCATCATCATAGCGGTGGCGTTGACATCAAACCGATTAAGCTTATGTCCAGCGCACTTATGGATGCCAAACATCATCACTTCAAGAAAGAGCCCGGCCTAGAGCAGTGTATGACCAAAGACACATTTACAGCAAACTCCATTCTAAACTCCTGCCACGAAACAATCACCAATCAAATCAATCATTTGGCATCGGCTGCCGATCACGGATTCACCGTGGACTCACTTATGAACGTGTACAATCCGCGCCTGCATCCGTCCTCATATCCGTACCACTTTAACGAGGAAAACCTGGTGAGTACGTCCACACATCAGTTGCGTCATCATCATGCTGCCTCCGGCCATCTGCCACCGCACGGTGGCTGGTATACACCGGAAACTCCACCCGCCGAAAACCACCTGGGAAACACTAGTAGCAATAATAATAATACGTCCACGGGCAGTGTGGGCAGCAGCAGCACAGGTGTGCCCACGTCAACGCCTTCCTCAATTGGTTTCCGTGACATGATCTTTGACCATAATCAGAGTTGTCAAATGGATCAAGGCAGCCCGAACGCAAGCATCACGTCAGCCAGTCCACCAACGATAATCGGTGGTACTAACAATCATCTATCCCAGAATCTTGGAAATCTCGGCAATCTCGGCAATCTTAGTCACCTGGGCCATTATAGAGCTCATGCGGGCTACTATCAAGACTGTGGCAGCATCAAGAATTATAGCGGCTAGTGCTCGTCTTAAGTATAAGTGATCATAATTGTACATAATAATACACAGTATATATTGTTATACTTAAAAAATCCATAAACATAATACAATTTAAACACAATAGCATAATCCACGCTCATTACTACAATATTTATGAAATTGAGTTGTCCACATCACACCAAATGTTTTCGATGTTCCCACAACGGATTGCGAGCGCTTACACACACATCACAAACACATTCTCCATTTGATCTTAAAATTAACGCTATCACAAAACGAGCGTGTGCCGATCTTGCCAGTCATCACATAATTTGATCTTTGATTCGTTTCTAAAGCGCAAAACATACTAATCATTATTATATATAGATATTATATTGTGATACATCGCGCATTTGAAAGAAGTTATTTCTATTTATATATATATATATATATATACATATATATATATATATATATTTGTGTTTATATATATTTAAAAATGTCTAAAAAA
>JAAAKO020063831.1:0-24466 GCA_010015015.2 Bolitophila cinerea | reverse complement strand
ATAATGATGCATAGAGTGGTCAAAAAGATAAGAATGTCGGTGATGTATTGTGTGTTTGAAAAAAAACAGTATTCCACTAATACCATGATGGTCTGGCCAATGGTACAAATCAGAATTCAGAACCCTAATTAATTATTTTGATATTTCGTAAGCTATAGTTACTTATATTTAATTGTCTGTTGCTTATATACACAGCCTCGTTCTTATATTGAAATATTTTTTTATTATTATTTTAAAACGCATGATAGTCCAAAAGCTTAAACAATAGAAAAAATAAGTTTTTCATTTTTTTAAATTTCCACAGTGGGTTTTAATTTTTTGTATTTAGAAGTAAATTTTTTATTTTGAAAATATGTAAAAAAAACTTAAGAATAAGTTACATCAAGTTCAGTGAGAAGAAAGAAAAATGATTATATTATTTGATGAATGGCATGAATAGATAGCGAAACAACTAAAATTTTCTAATTTTATTGTGTTTTATATGAAAAGTATATGTATATATATATAAGTATATAAAAGTATATGAAAATTTATTTAAATATTTCTTTTTGTGCATATAAGTTGTAAATCAAACTCAATATATTAAAACTTGCATTCATTAATAATAAATCTAATTGATGAAAGTTTTATCGTTGCTAAACTTATTTTAATGTTTGGTTTTTCTTAACATATATTTGAAAATTTGGCTTTTAATTTTTGACTATATTTTAAAGACAAACAATAATTGCAAAAATTTTGAAATCTAGTAATAAAAAATCTAATTCAGGAATTAAATGCTAATTGTAATATTCTGTTGGACCAACAACATTTTATTGATGCTATATAATTTTCCCATAGCAGAACTGTGGCATTATTAGTGACCTAACTATTGAAACTGTAGCAATGAAAAGCTTCTAAACGTAGCATAAACTTTCGCTGATATTTTATTACAATGATCTATCCAGTTGATGGAAGAATTAATAGTCAATCCAATATTACTACGCTATTACTATACGTTTAACTGTTGAATTATCAAGAATTATTGTATTGGTAATGTATATTTTTTATTTTTTAAATTATTTATGATAGCTTGTGTCATACAAATGTTTAGGTGAAGGCCATTTTGGCTAGCCCAATTATTTATATTTGATTAATCAAATAAGAGAGATACTTTCAATAATATTATCAGGATCTGACGTAGGCCGCTGAGAGCTTTGATGAAAGATCATTTATAAGCATTGAAAAGAGACCAAGAATAAAACCTCGAGGATTTCATTTGTTTATTAAGCACGAAAAAATGTAAAATTTGCAATAGATACACATCGAATTTGATTATGTAAATAACTATTTATAAGTTTAATGGATAATGAGTCAAAACTAAACAATTGGGACAGTTTAAAGGTTTTTTTTACATTGGAGAAATCAAGAAATTTTATGGTCAAAAGCATCTTTTAAAAGTAGGTTTTATTTTTCTGTTTCGATTAGGATTGTGGTTTGCACTTGACTATAAGCTTCGCTCAGTGAATACTCAAATTTATTACACATCCCTAAATAGTAAATACCTACTGCATGTCTTTGAAAATCAATAACCTAATGTACAAACAGTCAAAATATTCAATGAACTCTATATATGACCTACTTTTGATAACCAATAGCAACGCAAGTGATGAGCTCTTCATAAATTCTCGACTCATGCTCATCGATTTCAATTTAAAACGATTGTGCATCATTCTGTCTGTGGTCCTTTTCATCTTTCATTTCGGGATTACATACATTTTACCGTTTTAGGGATTAGATTGGTGTTATTAGGATATTGATTTTGGTTATGTAACTTTTATAGATATAGTATACAATCCTTTATATGGAATTATTGATATAAAATATAAATATATTATTTGTTTTCATTTATATAGTTTAGTATAATGTAAATATAGAAATTTCAGAAGTCCCTTAAGACGGAACAATGGAGATTTGGTTATATATAGAAAATTGCACTGAATAGTTTATTAGCACTTTGCTGTCTAGATTGGCAATAGGGCTGCTGCAACCAAAATCAAAATTTCTTCCTTTATTTTAAGTTTAAAAAAAACTGTACAATTTCGTCATCTCAACCAAGATTATATAGTGCCATAGTGGCACTTGAAATGTTTTTTTCCTTTTTTCTCAAACAATAAGCGCAGCTTTATTCTGTATATACCTTCAAGCGCTCTGCTCTGCATATTTAATTATATATATATAATATACTTTATTTTATGTATATAATTTATATAAGGTTATCATATGTATTCGAAAACGCAAACTTCTCCGAAGAAGCTAAACACTTAACCTCGTTCGATTTTTTTTGTTTGTATGTATGTGTGAGTATGTGTGCGTATACTCGTCGTCTGTTTATAAGAATATGGAGTGTTCCCCAAACTTGTACTAGTCACTCTACTGTCTACTCTATCTCATACCAACATACACATACTCAAAAGAAAAACGTTTATATAGTAGGTACTATATATATACGAATATATATATGAAAATAAATGATTTTGTGTGGAGCTATATTACTTTGTGGGTGTTCTTTGACTATACTCTATACTCGTATCTCGTATATGCATTGTATTAGAAAATATGTATACATATATAGTTTTCAGTGATATCCATCTGAATACACTTTCCGGCGCCCGAAACATTTTCCACCACAATGTAATGTAAAGGTGAGCGAGCATACCCTGCGCAACACTGAACATATATGCACCATTATTTTATGTACCAATGCCAATATGTATAGATAATACTACAAACGGGTGCCAAGAGTCTGTTGTATGTGTGTGTGTGTGTGTGTGGCACAGCCAAATAAAGAACATTCATATATTTCAAGAGTACCTATACACCGCACATCATTGTGTCTTATGTGTTCTTGTATGCTTAGAAAAAAACCCACACAATTTCGATCGATATAGCAATCATTGTTTTGAACTACTCCTTGTAAGATGTTATATATGAGCTTGTTAGGTTTATATATATTTACTACTCGAAATATATATATGAAGTCGAACAAACTTTAAAATTGTATCTCAAACGTATAGAGTACCAAAACTTACTATATTCGAGTTCGCGTGAAAATCAATTAGGATCGGAAATTGAGTTTCCGTGACACCAAACCCGTTACAATGCGTCGGAATGCAACCGCTTGTAATGTGACAGCTATATATATTATTTATATATATTTATTTTTAAGGAACATTACAAAATGTACCGGCTATAGATAGTATATAGGTAACTTGACCACCGTCCCTCTTTTGACGGAATAGTTTTTGATTGTTTGTTCCGATTCTCGAAGAGATTTCATAATGTCTCGCTTATCTGTGTTCATACCATAATTCACAACTACTACAGTACTCGCAAAACTAAAAAAATATAACTTGGAACTCATAAAAAGTGGCCAACTGACATTTTGCAACGGCAGTTGAATAAACCCAGTTGTGAAACTGTTGCAAAATTCATGCGAAAGATTTTTGCAACGTGTTGAAAAAACCTTTTGCAAAAGCTGTAAACGTTGCAACGTTATGAAAATATTGATAAGAGATTTCTGCAACCGATCACAGATTTGCATGTGCAAGAGATCGCAGCAGCCGTTTTTTTGCTGGCTGCCGACGGTGACAGGCAAACTATACTTTGTTAAATTCTCCCAAAATCTCTTTTATCTCTTCTTCGCTTTGTGTTTTTTGTTAAATCTCGCGTAGCACATGATTGTTGTTGTGAACTAATTTTTTTTGGGGTTTATTTCATGCCGCCGCTGCAGGCTCTTAAGCTAGCCGCTGCCACACATATATCTTTATTCCTTGTAAATATAAATTGTTTAAATTTAGAGGAATTATACAATATTTTTGTAACTTAACCTAATTTGAGAACTCAAAGGTGAGACCATTTTTTTATTGTTGAAACAGGACAATTACAAAAATAACAGAAAATACTCTGGTTATTAATAATTAAATAATAGAAAAAAATTTATACGGGGTGAAATTCATTTTCAAGAGTCGCGAAATCATTTCAATTTATATATTTTTTTTATTATAATTTTGTTTTATATATTGTAATTTTTTATTTTTTATTTATAAAGTGAAGTAAATGGAATGGACAAAAGCTTTTCGCTTCATTATATGTATACAAATACATTTGCAAACATATATACACACGCTCAAATACTATATACTCGTATGGTACAAGTCTGCTGGTAGACTAACGACCCCAGCAATAATTCCTCAATAGTCTATCAAACTTTCCCTCTGTCGTAAATGGGGCAGTCGTCGATGCAAAGTGCTCCTGTGCAGACAAAGTTGGAAAACAATGTCGTAATTAGCTTTTAAAATTGACCATTAAAAACCAAAATGTTATAGTATACTATTGGATAGGGCTTTCAATTTTCAATATATGTGTTATGAAAGCAATTAAAAACTTTTGGGATTCGTATACATATGTGAGCAGTTCGAGAGGTTGGGTGGGTGGTGTAGGTTGGAGGTTATATATATATGGCTTTAGTGTAGGATGTTGCCATTGATTAATTGATTTCAAAACTTGTGTACCGTTAATGCACTCATGTTATATTGTAGTGCGATATAGAGTTAAACAACGTGTCGCCTGAGCTTTTCAGAATGTAAGGCAAATCGAGTAGCTTTCGGAAGAAGGCTCTCCAATGGGTGGTCAAAGCAATGAGCTATGACGTAATGGATATCTTGAAAATAAATTTATTTGGAAAGTATTTTGAACTTCTTTCCGGAAACACGATGTAGTATTTATAATGACCTTTAATCGTATACCAGATATATAAGAAATAACTAAATATATATATATATATATATATATTTTTAATTTATTTTTTTTGGGTGGTTTAATAAAATAAATACTACACATTTTTCTTTTTTTCAAAAAGGGTGTCAGAATGAATTGTTTCAACTACCGAAATATCGTACCCATCGTACTCGTACCCTTCTTCAACATCCTCTTACGACAGGTGTCCCTTTCTATGCTGAGAAATTCGTTAGAGATTACTAAGGCAACCACAAAAAAGCTCTTTGTTTTGTTTAATTTGTTAATATAATCACCAACACGGTATAGAACCAAAATAAATAAGGTCAAATGTCAAAGCCACGCTGATGTCTTCTAAAAGCTGTTGTCTGTGTACAAACTGAAATGTTCCGAAAATTTAGATACCTAGTGGTCAACGGCAGAAGAAAATGTCAACTTTGTCTTTATTTAACCTATTTAAATTTACCAAATCATTTTATTGACCCCTCGTACCAACCACATTCACCCTAAATTGATTTGTGTTTTATTTTGAGTACAACATTTTAAAAGGAATTTGAATAATTGAGTAAATGGCTCAATTTAACATTGATTTTATGTGGTGAAAGTTGTGCACTGTTTGTACATTGTTAGTAAATTCTTTAAATCAATAAAAGTACAATTACCTTTCACCCCAAATCATATTTTTGTAACTTATAACATAATATATTTAAAATAAATATTTAGAAGTTCAATGAATTATAAATAACAAGATATATATAAATTAAAAGTTATAAATTAGACTCTTTTTTTTTGATTTTAGGTACAACTCAAAACTGACGCTCCTCGCGTTGCCCAGCGTTATCTACGAGCCACGTTTTAGAGGCTCTATCCGAAATCTGGTTTACTCGGATCAACCTACTGGTCCACCGAGACGACAGGAAATGCGACAACCACGTGACATTAAGGTGAGATTTAATTGTAATTAAAAGCACTTCCATTTAATCTGGCCTTTGTTTTAAAAATAATACTTTTAATCTTGCAAATATATATAAAATATAAATATAGGTATGTATATAGGTATATATATATGTATATATATATATATATATATATATATATACCATATATATATACATATATATTAATCAAACTCACTTCTGGCACCTTTCGATGTTCTCTATAATTACCTTCGCTAAAACAATATACATATAATGGACACATATTAATAAATAATTATATACATATACATATATAGCATATATATACAATAAAAGAAAACCGAAAACTATTCCACACAAAACAGCAATAGTTTATATATATACTGTACGTGTACAAACTTATTAGGCCCATGCGTCGGTCTCCCTTAAATGCCAGTCGCATTAAAAAGACATTAATTTCGGAATCCTCTCGAGGCCAATTTATCATGGAATATTATTTGATAAGGAAAGCTTTACGCCAGCAAGCTTGCGAGGATGTCATTCTCACACACACACACTCTCATGCTATTATACTCATGCGCAATGCGTACTACACCGAACGCGCTTTTCAACATCGCCCGCCGCGCCGTCGTCAACCCTCTTGGGGGTGAGAGCCAACATACATCGAAATACCGCACGCAATAAAACGTGGTCGAAACGGCCGCTCGCACTTTTGTAAACATAACCTTGTCTTCGATTTTGTGTTTGTGTGTGTGTGTCGTTACCGAATCGAAAAAAGGGCGAAAATCACGTTGGGTCTTTTGAATTGTGCGGGAGTCCAATCTAGCCACCCTATTTAGTATAGGGTCTCCTATCGCGCGCATCCACATGTTTTTTTTTTGATTTTCCATCACATCAATTGGTAGGTAACGCACGCACACACTCATACATAAATATATATAATATATATATACGTATCGCTGGCAAGACGATGGCGTGGAGCACTACCACCACCACCACCCCTAAAACAAGGGGTGGCAATGTTTCAACGCAGATAAATGTCTTGACTTTGTGCGCGTTTCTTTTTTTTGAAGTGCGTGTTTACGTTTGTGTTTATATATAAATGGTGGAATTTTGAACGTGTTCGTCGGTATGTTTACGCCTAGTTTATGCTTCAATTTTGTGATTTTTAGCTGAGTAACGGCGTGTTTATGAGTCTGTGTATGTGGAGCGTCATGGACATGTTAGAAATTGTAGAAACAACATAATTATAGACTGGTAAACAAATCGTTCGTAAAATATTGGAGTTTTTAAAAGATATAAAATAATTATCAATATACATAGGGAATGTCCAAGATTTTGCGTTTGAAAACGAATGGAAAATGAAGGACTGGTTATATAGTAGTTATAAAAAGATGATTGCATCAAATAAGGCTGATGCAAACATTTCTATGCTGTTCCTCTTTAAAAAAAAATAGATGGTACCAATTTTCAGACGATGCTAACACATTATAGAGATATTCAAAAACACAATACATTTTAATAAGTCGATTCTCACTAATTCTCACTAATTTCAACTCTTATCCTCTGTTTGCAGTGCGGCGATGCTCCATGCGAGAACTCCGAGCTGCCTCGGGAAAAAGTTACCAGAGTAAGTACCATATAACTGAACCAAACTGTGTGACTTCTCACAGATAGGATTTCCTTTTCTGGTTTGGATATTTGTGAGCTCACCAATTTCGACTTGCATTGAGCAATTAGGCCAGTTTAGGACAATTAGGTTCTTGTACATCCTGTTTCATGGTCTTCACTCAATCTGATAAAACTCAGCCTGGTAGTTAGGTAACTCACTCGAAATTTGTGTTTTCTGTGAATTGAAGGAATTTTATTCTCTCGAGAGTGTCCAAACAGTCCTCATCATCTCTTGTGGTTAATATCATTAAACTTTTAAACATAATAGCTGATAATCTCATAAATATTTAATCTTAAATCTGATATCCTCAAAAACCGATAATTGCAATAGCGATAATATCATCAATGTTGAAAAACAGAAATCTTCATAATCTAAAAAAAAACATTTTTATTTGAAAAGAAACAATAACAATTGTTTGTTTTTAATTTGATTTGATTTATTTATAAACAAATATAAAGAGCTTAAAGCACGTACATATTTAGTATAGTGTTATTGTTTATAAAAAATATTTAAAGATAATGAATGTTTTTTTCTGTAACGGTTTCTGATATTATCTGCTACGAGGTTATCAGCTTTAGAAGATATTTTTTTATTATAACACGATTTTGGATCGTTTCACGTCAGGCGACTGTGGCAGATAAACAGTGGGAAAGAGATATGTAAAGAGAGAGAGATAGAGAGAAAAAGAGAGGGAAAAAATAGGCACCAACTGGAACCGACTACGGATTCTCGACATTGACGAGTCTAGTAAAAAGTAAATCAATTACAATATTAATAGATAACTTGAATTTCCGGATTATTTTATTGATATATAAATGTTATCTCTCGTATATGGTTATTGGTACATTAATAGCTTCAGGTTCTGATTCCTGGGTCTGATCCTTGCAAATATAAGAGATAATTCGTATCTACAGAAATTAATAAAAACATGTTTCTAACAAATACAAGTGAATCTTAAGAAACTTTCAAGTTGTGTAAGGGAAATTAAAAATGTTTAGCCCGAAGCTAAATACGAGCTGAAAAAAATCTGAATTACAACTGAATAATAATACTTTAGCAGAAAATTTAGGATGATTAATAAGGAACTGAATAAATACTTATTCATCCAAATAAGTCAACCTATATTCAGGATGAGTTTATTCACCCAAATTATTTATTTTATTTTGTCAACAACCAAAAATGTTACACAGTAAAAATTATTGTACCAAAACAAAAAGGAAATACGAATATTGAAAAAAAAGACATTTTAAATCCGTAAAAATTGTTTTTAAATACTTTCCGTGTTTTGTTTGACAAGGCTTAATTTTATTCTGACTTATTTGTATAAAAAAATTAAACCACCCTTGAAAGTAGTCTTATGATAAGCCGAATTCAATTAGGAATTTTGAAAAAATGACATTCAAACCAAACCAAATTCAGTGGAAATTGATTCGGTTCGAAATTGACATAAAAACATTCGACTATAACGACGAAAAATCCTCCTCACAGAATATTCTCTACCAGAATGGGTATTGTAGCCTGAGCTTTAGGCACATAGTTTTTAATGAGTATCTATAAATCAGTGATCTCTGCTAAGTATCGTAAGTATTGGTGCTTTACATACAGTAAAAGTCACCACAATCCATCTAGAACTAATGACACCTATATTAAACTAAGGTTCCTCTCCACCACCTTTACCTGAGACGACTTACTGAATTAATAATTTCATTCAGATTGTGGCATAAAGCACCACACTAAATGAGTCTTAACACGACACCACATTAACCCACCACCACCGAATGTCCCAATGCTTATCTGCTGTAATCAGCGCGCTCAGAATCGGAATGTATACTTCTCTCGGGGTTAAACATACGCATTATTATCTGTATGGTAATTGTAACAGAACTATTACTCACATAATATAAGCTGACAATTGTTTATATATAATATATATATATAATATACGTCCGGAATGCGTATACAGGGTGAATAAAAATGTATTATAATACTGTATAACATATTTTCATGTATATGCATATACAATTGCAGATGAAATCATAAATGTTCAGTCGTGCGTGAAAATCGACACAGGATATAGGATTTTCCGTTGATCTATCTCTATATTCACGAAATATATAACCAGACACACACACACACACATACACATATTACCATAATAAACGTGCTCGAGCTGAGTGCTTGCATTGTGGAATAATGTGTTAAGTGAAAAATTAAATTTTCCATCCGTTGGTTATAGGATAGGTTTATTTACACAATGTCTATACCTACAGTATATTATACTAATATTATATATACTATATATGCAAACCGTACAACAGCACCCAGAGGAGCCCACTTGGTAGTGTCATACACCGTTTATTTCCCACTCAACGGGCCGAATGGGCTGCGGCTTGAAGCGAAGCGATGGATGTGTATTGTGTATACACTTATACCTATACATATATAAATATAGTATATATATATATAATATGAATTTTCCACGGAACGACGACGGCGCGACCAGACAGAGGGGTTACACTATTATTCTTTAAGCTAATCGTTTTAGCGTCCAGTCTGGTGTCAACATATAAATGGATTATGCAGGACAAAGAAGTCGCTCGTACATAATATATTATAAATTATGACTCTTTGAAATATACAGACTGTACAAGCTTGGACTGAAAAAGAAAAACACCCTGTATTGGTTATGCCCAAAGATGAAAAATGTTCTAGAGATTTGCTCGGAGACGTTCATGTATTGATAAAACTTATTTTGAGGTTATTAATAATGACCTCACTAAAATATTGATGTGGACTTAAAATTATCCATATGCTACGTCAGCCACCGATTTTTATCTTTATCCTTTCAGGATGTTATCGTCCATAGGATAGGGCAGGCGGTTTATTTTTTAATTTTCTATAGCAATCAAATTTACCGATTCTTAGAGAAGAACAATCGATTTTCATCTAGCAGAGAAAAGTACCGTTTTTCATCAATAGTTATATTTAATTACCGAAATTCATGTACATAGTAGAGAAAAATTACTGATTTTGAGGAATCTCAAAAGAACTATTTCCATCTTGTAACGGGAACAACCTCGACAGGAGGAGCTTCGCCAAAAATAATGACACGCCAGCCGGTTTTTTAAGGCCGGCACTCCTCCCGCAATTCCCTTGCCTGGCTAGGTCAGCAGCGGATTGGCAAGATGCCTCTCCATGGATTTTTCCCAAAACAAAACACACAAAACTTTACATTAAGACACAAAACACTAAAACACTCACGCCGGACCAAGACCCGGACGTCTCATGCGTCCCCAAGGCCTTTGATCCAGTAAAGAACCACCCGAGAGCCAATCACTTGGCCTCTCGTTCTGGTGGCTCCTCAGCGGATCGATCATGCGACCACCTCTCAACCACCTCTCCTGTATCTGCTCAAACGCCTCTATATATAGACGTTTGAGCAGAAGCACTAAAACGTACACGTTACAATCTAGGTATAGATAATGTACCGGTTTTTATCTGCTAGAGAATAAGATATATAGCTAGCTAAAAAAGTGCTGATCTTAATCAATATAGAGACAAAGTATAACTTTATTTCATGGTACAATAAAATACCAAGAAAAAGTACTGGTTTTATCATCTAGCTAAAGAAAAAGAACTGATTTTCATCAGGTTAAAGAAAAGGAAGCAATTTTCATCTATCTAGATAAAAAGTACCGATTATTATCATCTATAGCTGGATAAAAAGTACCGATATTCATTAGGATAGATCTTCATTAAACAAAATCAAATATTTATTTATAAAATTGTTCCAAATTCTATTTACTTAGAGAAAAAATATAATTTTCTATAGCTAAAAACAAAGTACAGATTTTAAATTATATCAAAAGTCCACCTTCTATGAGTAATACTAAATAATAGATTGAACTTAAATTCCAGAAATATTATAGAATTTCAAATGTTCCTATTTTTTGACGCACATTCAATTTATCCAGTACATTAGCCATCCGCCAAATCGATTTTTTCGGCGTAGACTGTATAAAACACTGTGTGTAAGTTATACTAAACGTTCAACGAAAAAATATCAGTATATCATATGTGTATATTATACATGTATATTATAACGTTACATTATGTAACACAGTTTAGTCGCTATCGGCACAAACACGTGTGTCTATTTTAATATTTACCATTTTGGAGATATTCTGTCGAGTTAAATTACATGTTTATGTATTCTCTATGAGAATCGATTGCACTATACCAATTCTATCCACCCACATCCCACACCCACTCTATTTAAGAATAAATGGGTAGTAGGCACAAATAATCTATAATAAGCGAACAAACGTGTTACTTTTTATTAAATTATATTTCGAAGTTATAATTTATACAAAGGTGTAATTTTAATTATAATTTAATTATACTTCCATGCGTGTTATGTTTTTTTTAAGTGTGCGATGTTCGCAGCACAAATTAATACAATTGTCTAGTTTCTCGTAGTTGATGTGTAATTAATTTATATTAGTTTATACTTTGATGAAGTATTTAAGTATTTTATTTTGAAATATTGAAGTCAACCAACGCTCGTGGGTTTATATAGTCATGAAGTTCGGAAGAAAAGCTGTCTCCACCGACTTCAAAAAACGTAAGGCTGAGAGTTATAGGAAATTCTTCCCTTCAGGGTTAAAGTTGTCACCTTTACAGATGAAAAATCTTTTTTTTATAAAACTTATTTAATCTTGTTAATCTCATTCATGTTTTTTGCTACAAATGATAATTTCTAATTTCAATTGTAATACTAACTTTTAAGAAAACATTTGCCAACAATATATTATGCGATCAGAACCCCTTAAATTGAAATTTATTCTTTTTATAAACAAAATCAGTGTAAGTATTAAAAGCTAAATCGTAAAACCTCCCGCCTCCGTCTGTGTCCTGCTGCGTGTGTTTCCCTCGACCGCACACATTTTCACATTTTATTTTTTAATTCAAATTTCCCTTTTCCGGTTTCTTGTTTGGTCACCCGTCGTGCCTCTTTATTTAATTGAAAATAACCGTGTCTCTCTCTCTCTGTGTGCTCTTTTCAGGGACTTCGCAGCAATGTCACGGATGCCTGCGAACGACATGACCCGTGCCAGCATGGCGGAATTTGCATATCAACCGATTCCGGACCGCTGTGCGAATGCCGGAATTTGGAGTATGAGGGCACGTACTGTGAACGAGGTAGGTCAACAGTTCAACCACGGTTTAATTATGTAGTACTATATGTAGAATTTAAGTGAACATCTTATTGTATAAATTCCCTAAACGAGTATGTGTAAGTCTAAGTATATATTTATGTCTAATTTGCATAACATATAGGACTGATTTTTCGAGCTGAGCAACGGTTTCTCCGTGTTTTTACTTTTATAGCCATATTTTCCTTCGAGTTTAATTTAATCAACTCAACAAAAAAACTAATAATATTTTAACATGTTTTTCGTTATTTTCAATTTACAATTCAATTTTAGGCAACACAAAAATTTTGTGAATGTTTTCTAGAATGCTCTTCACCTCGGGGGAATTTGGTCCCAAATTTGCCTGATTATCTTCCAGCGCTCGTTTGATACCCTCAAGCGTTTCGCGGTGCATCTTCAGATCTTCCAGCTGATTGGCTAATTTATTATCTGCGACTGTTTCCTCATCGCATACAATCTGCATAAATTATTATGTTTTTATTATTATTTTTATTTTTATATTTTCCCCCATTTTTACCGATTGAAAGAAAAGTACTGCAATAACACAGAAAACCACGAAAAGTCTCGACATTTTTGTTCGTCTAATTAATTACAATGTTGTTCTCTTGAAAGTACAGTCTATTACTAAATGTATCTATATAAATAACATAGAAAAATGCGGACTCATTTTCTATCATTTGTGTCCGTGCTTGAACAGGTGTATCATAGGTAAATGTTGACGTGAGTACAGAGCACACAACAAATGAAAAAGTAAATATTTCTCAGCCGTGTGACGCGCGTTTCACTGACATATTAAAAAAAAACAGCAGAGTATATTTATGTTTTATTTCGTGAGGCCAATGAAAAACGTTTTCTGTTTCCTGGAAACTGGTTGAAAATGTGAATAATAATTCGCATCACGTATTACACTATACATATCAGTATACACATATGGAGCTTAAAAGCACTCCAATAATTGGTCGCGCTGAGAATTTCCCGGAACAAACAACCAAATGCTGCACCACGCGTATACTTATGTAATCCCCGGGAGGGACATAGGACAGTACTATATTCGAGTATTTATATTTGTAGTTACAGAGTGATTATATTGTGAACAGTCGACTACCAGCACGCAATTTTACGTAACCTCGACGACCGTTGCGTTTTGTCGTTTGCAAACACCTATACAAATGCAATGAACGACGTACTATTTATTTATATTTATTAATATAGTACACAGTATCGTACAGGCTGTACAAATTAAACGAAAGGTAAATAAATAAATACATATTTTTATGGTTCACAATTATTATTATTTTCTGGTGCAAAGCTTTGTGATGAGCTTTTTTACAGAGGTTTCATGAGTTCTTTTGATGGGATTTTAATGATGAATTCGAATATGAAAATTGAATATTTTCTTTAAGTTGCAGGTTTTTTTAAAATATTTTATTTTATGTTGTCAAAGTCAGCGGTCCCGATCTGTGGTCTGCGACAGGGCTGCGAAAGTTTTGAAGTGAATAAACTTCTACTATTTTTTATTGCTTTCGTTTCCAAACTGATAATCAGGCAAATTCATTTGGATACAGGTCGTCATATTTTCATATACAAAAAAATATAAAAAAAAACAGTATTTAGGAGCGTTCCGTGAAAATAATTATTTTTTTATGCCAATATTTTGAAAAGGCCTAACGTGTCTGTCATATTTTTTTGGGATATTGGACCCCTCTTATTAGAGCAGGATTTGCTCCATTTGATTGCGACATATCTTTTTTGGCATTTGTGATCGGCTGACTCATATGAAATTGAATATTTTGGTCATGGGCTCTACGATCCCAAAAACTAGTAGACTTTAGAATTTTGTTGGCATAAAAGAATTCTATTTTCTTATCTTCTTGTTTTGCCCCATTCCTCCCAGAATATGTTTGCTTGCACTTAATTCACCCACCTATCCCCTCTATTTGAATGTGTCAGATCAAAGTCCAAAGATCAATTATCTGAACACAATGGATACGGCAAACGTCATGGAGTTTGACCCTTGCCCTGTTGCATGACATCCGCCACTCAACAATACAAAGCATTATATATGTTGTATACATTATGTGTATATACGTACATTCTATACGTATATATAAGAGTATAGGTATATATATCATATTATTTGTATAGGCTTGTTTTACTGTCTATACCTACGGGTAATTCCTGCTACATAAATCTGAACACACATCACAAAAATAAATACGTATATAACATATATAAGAGTACATTATCGCACGATGTGGGGACAAAAGCTCTAGTCTTAAATCCGAACCACAAACAAACGACAATGGCGCCACAATCATGAAGCACCTATGTATAAAAGCCTCCAACACTTTATGAATGGAATTACCGGCTGAAGACATCAAAAGTTTCATTATGATTTTTTAAGTCCTTTGAAGTATTTAGAAGATCCTGTCTTGACAAATTATATTATTGAAACGCGTAGAACCATCCAGAAGTTCGCAACACTTGAATATGCTCAGGTGTTTTAGTATTTACAAACCGTAGCCAGATTAATGTGTAACCAAGTATATTGTGATTGGAGAAGGGTACATTTTAATTTCGATCGAGGAAGTTAAAAATAGGTTCATATACTTTCTTTCTGTCTCCTGTCTCCGTGGTGCCAGTGGCCAAAGTGTTATAACTGACATTTACTCGTATATAGAATATAGAGTCTAGACTCTAGACGTTTGTGCTGATGAATAAATAATACCACAACCAATGTTTCGAGATTGGCACATCGTCCCCACGCGGTGAGGCAGATACCAGCCAGTTAATCCGAAGAACGCCTGAAAAAACTTTTTAGGCTAATAAAAGAAAAGTAAGCGAATGTATAGAAAGAAGGCGAAGGGAAGCCATCTCGAAAAGACAGGCCCAGAATAAAAATAAGGCCGCTTATTGTATATAAAAGCAAGATGATTCCGATGCGCACCGTTATCCATGCGAAATATTTCCACTTAAAAAACGAACATTTTTATCAAATTTTATATTTTCTCAACGTTTCTGGTTTCCGCATGCCCTCGAACAGTTAAATGTGTCCAAAATGGCGTGTCACACATGTGTTTGCACACCACACAAACACACACATGCCATATCCTGATAAAACACATATATATATATATGTATTACATATTACATATATAGGCTTGAACGTCTCTGTTTATCTAACCGTCTTTATCTGAACGTTTATCCTTTCTTAGATGGCTTTTTGCCAAATTGTCAAACTGCGTCGATGAAGGCGGTATAGATATAATATATATGTATGGGTGTGTATATATAAACGATCACACACACACATACACCCTGAGCCTGACTCAAAACATATGTATCTGGCCCAAATGTGTCCACAAGTATAGAGATATCGCAAGGCGATGCGGCGAACACGCGTCTGCGCTGCTGCAGTAGAAATAAAATAAGGGATGAGCGTATGTCTGCGATTGACGTACAACAAAATTCCTCTGTAACATAACGTGTATCTATGTATATATATATCTTAAATATATACAATGCTTATATTTATGGTCTTTAAAAGGAGTCATTTTCCACTATTTGTATAATATGTGTATGTATAATATTTAGTTTACTGTACACATGGACACGACGGTGCTTTTCTTGTTATCGTCGAACCAAAAAAAAACGTGGACGTGATTTACAAAAGAATATATCGTGTCATAATGGGAATTTGATGGCAAAACTGCATAATGTACGATACAAGACAAATCTGTACACTTTTCTAAAAAGTATAAAAAACATTATCTTCTTTAGGTTGTATACTACAGCCGTGGGCTGATAGTCGCTGCCACTACTTTCGTCCTCCACGTCGCTCTTTTTTTGATGGTACAATCAAATTCATTCCAACTTACATTCAATTTTAAAGTTATCCGGATAGTTCATCTAAAAAGCTAAAGAAAATTCATCGAATGAACAATATTAACAAATGGAAAATTTATCAAATGTTAATAGATAATTTTACTTATAATTTGGGACAAAAACTGTATCACAACTATTTTTATTGGTCACAAAAATAATTGAAGATTGTTCTCTTTTTCCTGGCGGACTTCGTACCAACACCTTTCCTGACCATAATATTTAATGGTTACCCCAGTGTCCACTCGTGATGGGTTGTGCGGTGTTAAAAGCGGTCGCCTGGTGTTTGCAAGAAAACAGGCTCCGGACTGGTTTATTTATTATTTTCAGCCATGCTATCGCTCACTCCTAGAGTAAGTCAACCCTGGAGGTACTTTATATTCTTCCACAGCTCCATATCTTTATAGAATCGGAGTTAAGGTCGGCGAATCTGAAAGGATGCTGGAAGCTTTCCATAGGTGACTCCTCTTTGTGGAATGATACTATCTCAGGCAGACCACATTTTAACATGCTGTTTAACATACCTCACTCCAAAATTCTGTTTCCATGGAAAATTTAGAGTCAGTATTTCCACAAGAGAAGATTGAAATTTGGGCAGTGTAGTACACTCCCGCCTATGGACGGAGAGGTTTGGTACACTGATGGCTCTCTCCAATTATGTAACTCTGTAGCCGGAATACTCCGGGCACTCCGTCCATCGAGATCTCTGTCGCACTATGCCGGTATTCCTAGCATGCGCCACAGAAATCGCTACTATATCAAAAATCGTTTCTTTATTGGATATGATAGCCAGATGGCCATTTAGGCTTTAGGCACATACTTATTGACGTATAAACTAGTGCTTATTTGCGGTAATGAGCTCCTGAATCTATCACTCCACAACAACGAGGCTTTGATTTGGGTCCCAGGCCACTCTCGGATCCCATGCAACGAGACTGATTACATCCTATCTGAAAACGGTAACGATACTTATCTCAATGACCCGTAACCTTCCCTCGGCGTATCATCAACCCGTATAAAAAGCTGCATAAGGGTATTAATGGTGCTGCGACAGGAAACCTACTGGAACTTCAGAACATATTGTAGAAATACCAAATCCGCGCTTAACCTTGGGCGAAAAGAATTGAGCCTGATCTAAAGCAACATATACACAGGATGGGACTGTCCGACAGCTCAAACTTCGGTACGAGCGGCAAGATGGAATCTTCAATCCATTTCATATCAGGATGCCCGGCACTCTGCAACACAACAGTTCCGGATTCGATCCATCTACTACCACTCGCGAAGATTGCAGAGTTTGCTAAGAAATCAGGCCAATTTGTGGACAACCAACCCTAAACCCGGGCCATAGTACAATCGGCCAATCACTTTGGCCTAAGTACTGGAATCGCCTTCAAGTTGGTGTACGATATAATCTTCTGGTTGGGAACCAGTTGTCAATGGGAAGTTGGTTCACGGCAAGTTATCATTGCTTTTATTTTTTACGGGCTTGACCATATGGTAAAATTAAACACCCATTCCCGTATATGCGATTACTCCTTCATACGTACGAAAAACCATGGTTCTGAAGGAGATGTTCCAACTTTTTCAACTTACTCGCATTCACTAAAGGTTATCATATGTTAGACTCCATATTAAACAAGGATTTTTCAATTATTCTCCATTAACTCACAGGGACCCAAACCACCACACGGAATTGCGTCTGATAGGTACTTAACCATACTTAGGATTAGATCTTCATAACGAATACAGTCGATCTATGTCTCTAGAAGAATATACTTATTTAGTTTTCCACAACATCACCTACAAGTCTAGTCTGTCATGGGTGACCCAGACAGTTTTCTTATAAAAAGACAGCATAGCACTTATAGGATCCTTCGGATGTATTCTTGACGTCGAAGTAGACTATTTTTGAGACTCGATGGTCGGAAAGCCTATTAAAAACTCAGCTTTGGTTTCGCAAAACTATTTAGAATTTAAGTAAAATTAGATACTGAGTATACGAATCAGGTTTCAGATCGCGTCGTTCGGTCCCCTCCCTTTTAGGAGGTTATAATTTGTATGAAGCATAAACCGATGGTTCGAGAATGGACAAGAATAAAATAAACAAAAAATTGAGCTTCTAGAAATGCGGTGACATATTGGGCTCGAAATATTTTTTTTAATGATTATTGAGTTAATGTAGTTTTAGAGAATATATTTGCCAAACTATTACCGTTTAATAGTTCAATTTTCCAACGGTATTTCAGTGTGTTTAACTTCAATTTAAAAATAAAACCGTGTACGTACATTATGTAATAAGTATAATTATATATATATATATATAGTTTGCCAACGCCATAGAATAAAGCGAGTCCACCGTCACCCACCCCTTTCCGGCTACTTCGTCGTAATGCAAATGTCATGCGGTAATAATTTCAGTGAGAGATTTGAAGTGGTCATTATGTCAATTGCAATTCATGCTAAGTCAACATTAATTGCCTTGGCCTAATTCATGCTTCGCTGTTATATACGAGAATATGTGTATTTATGTATACTTACATACATAAACTACTCGTACTATAGCGAGTCCACACGTCTGCCGGTCCCAGCACCCGTAATCTTAAAATTGAGATATGTATATAAGTTATGATTATTTACAGTTTACATATGGACATACATAATGCTTCCGTACAGGATTTTGAAATGTATGTATACATAAATACATCTAAAATTTGTCTATATATATGTAGTATATGGAAAGGTGAATTACATATAAATAATAAATCTACATCAGGTACTCGATATTCCATTCAACCCAAACCTGTTCTAATCGATCAAATTAGTGATGTAAAGTGGCCGACAGCAGTCGCGCGCAGTACTTCTTCATATAATTTGTATGTGCTCTGCTCTATACATAAACATATATATATATATATATGTATATATATATATATTATAATTGATTGTACTAAAATATACTATACTATGTCGTATGGTATATAACTGCGGGTTCGCTGAACCTTAGATTATAATATGCGATGGAGGGTAGTTGGGGTTTGGGTAGATTCTATATTATGTCAAAACTTTGCGCCGTCCGTGCTGATGTGTATAATATAAAGTAATAGTTGTTTTATAGTATGCTCACACTATTTATGTATTTTATATACAGTTATATACATTTAAACGCACATATAAAATACCGCAGCTATCAAAATAATCTAAGTCAATTTGTGGGCACATAATCGTGTATAAGCTTAAAGCTCTAATTAAAATTACATTTGCAGAGGTCCCGAGTAAACCGAAGGTATTTTGTTTTATTGCTTGACCCTTGAAATGGTCAATAAAATACATAACAAATATTAACAGGACAAAAATTCATAAATTCAGGATTTCTTTACTTTGTTTTCACCGAAAACACTGATTATATGAAAAGTCAACACTGTGTTTAAAAATTAGGTCATTTCTTCACGCTTTTTTGTCGACGAAAAAAAGAAAGCAAAAAATCATGCAAATAAAACAAGAAAAATCTGTCTATCTCAAAAAGATTGTTCAAATATTTAATGCCGAAACCATTAATTTTAACAATATTTCAATTATGGAGTTGGACGAAACCTTTTACAAAACCAAGAAATCGATCGTTTCTACTCCTATACGCTGCGCTTCGGATAAATGCCTTGATAAAAACTGATAAAAATAAATAACAAAAACCTACAACTACCGTAATATTAAAATTAAAAATAAAAACGTACACTTTTCTTGAAATATCCTTCTTACTGTATATTATCAATTGATAGTAAGTATTCTCAAAAGGTACAGGTACCCTCAAACCTTAAAAACACTAAATTTTAAGTATATATTATTTTTAAATTGATCGGGCGGCTCCCCTAATTTACACCAAACACAAAAATACAATTTATAGTTTTTTTCAGAACTTTATATTTATGTTTAACCCTCGACCACAAGGGTTAAAGATTTCTTTATAAAGTACAAAACTTTTTACTGACTTTGTTGCTAGTATTTAATTGTAGCACTAATTTCGGGGGCCTAAGAATTTAAAATTGTCAGAATTCAGTCCACATGATTGCTGATACAATTTAATAAATAAAATTGACTACCCTATACGCTTATTATTTTGTATGAGTTACCGCATTATAAGAAAAATAATTGGCGAATGGACTGAAATGATAAATGTGAAACGGAAACAACAAAAAAAATGGAAAGCCCAAATATTCCGTTATGATGGTCAAATGTCGGTTTAAATTAGTTTGATAATTGTTAATATGACAAAAAATAATAGGATCGACAAAATGTTTTTATTTTAAATAACTGCATCAATTTACCCCGACATTTTACCATATTTACGATTCTTTACCCACAAAATAAATAAAACAAAACACCCCTTAAAAGGGATGGACATTTGACCACCATAAAAAATATGATCAGGGAGCAAAACTGGAAAAAAAAATGAATATAAAATTCTGAAAAAAAAACACTTTTTTACCATATTTAAGGGTTCTTTAAAAACTGACATAGCGGCTCCCCTTATTTAAATGTATGTATTAATTATTGTTAAATATATTTTAATTCATTTTTAAATATTAACTATATTAACTAGTGCAGTATACTCTTGTAAGTTGTAGTTAGATGTATTTTTTGTAGTAAATAATTAAATAAATAAATAAATAAATATAGGTACTTCATTATAATTTGTCTACCATTTACAGATAAAGCTCCGTCGGAAGCAACGTTTCGAGGCACAGAGTTCTTGTCCTACGATCTGGGCCAGACGGGCGGCGAGCCCATTGTCAGTGCACAGGACGCAATTTCATTATATTTTCGGACCCGACAACCGAACGGACTACTATTTTATACTGGTGAGTCTGATAAATTTTAGATTTCATTAATATCTAAAAAGTATAGACAAGAAATTTACTAATTGTGGTTGGGTAAATACATTTCGGGAAATCAATATTATTTTTGCAATACAGACATTTTCAAAAATCCGTTTTAGTTATACAAATTAAAAATGTATTGTAAATCATCCATGGACTTCCATAGAGATAAGGATATCGAATAAAAACCACAATTTCTTTAATTTAATAGTCTAATCTGAAATCCAATAATTTTAATCTATCAAACGAAAAAAAAACAAAACTTTTCGTCGCCGCGTAACAAAATCTAAAATCGCTTATTTATGGAAGGACTAAATCACACATGCACCAAGCGCAACTAAATCAGATAATACAATCGATTTTGTAGCTAAAAACAATAGTCTGGTGAAATGCATTTCTATGATGTGTGTATATATAGAATACCACAAAAACAACTATTAATTCAACTTATTGTCTGCGGCTGTGTGTTCGTGTGTTTGACTGTTTTTTTTTTGTTTCGTGGTTTAGAGTAGAACATAGATATATATATAAAAAGTACATATATATTGAAAAATATATACGATATTATAAATATTTTCGTGCTGAGCTCAAAAAGTGCTGCGCAAACATTATAGCGTATGTACTTATACAAATACAATGTATTTTATATATAACTACATACAAAATCACACATGTGGAGCAGCTCAGCGTGCGAGCGAGCGTTTTCCTCATTTTACATTTTGTCGTAGCTAAGCGTTAACCTAAATTTGCCCTGCGTGAGCTTTTCCAGCTCTCGGGCATGCACTGTATTGTATAGTATACGTACAATCGTATACACACGTATATATATATAGTATACACTTTTATTTAGTAAATAAAAATACAACATAACATTCTCAGGGCTGGTGCCTTTTTATGAAGATTTATATTTATATTTTTTAGACTGTTTTGTGTGTAATATACTTTGTGTATGATGTATTTATACTGAGTGTGTTAACTGTATGAATAGTACAATATATTATTGATTATATAAAAATGTTTTCGATTTTGATGGCATATACGATTGTATTTATGCTTTATAACAACAAAGGTTTTTTTGATGTTTTTGATTGCAAGAAGTGCCCGTTGCATGCTATCGACATAAAAGGCGAATTTTCATAAGAAACACAAACAGCCTTGAAATATTATAAGAAACTTTAAACGAGATTATGATTGACATTAAATAGATAAATATAAGATATGCAGAAAGAAGCGCTAACTGTCTATTTCAGCGTCTTCAATTAAGCAACAAAACCTAATCGCTAAAGCAGAAGTTAAGTGACATGTTAAATTCGTTTATATTTCATAACCGGTTTCGAAATACTGACTTATTTTCGAGTTAATGAAATAAATGCGAAAAATGATTATTATTATTTTAATTGCAACGTATATATTTAGTGGGTGCCTTCAAAACAGCCGCAAACACACAGCAGCACTGTCACACTTGAAAGGTCTGAGCTTTGACGAAATTAAAATCCTTAGAACGAATTTCGGGCAAATTGCGCAGGTTTCAGATGTCCGAGATTTTTGCTTCATATAAACGGGGCTTATGACAATACCACTTGCTTTGCCCGTCTCATCGACAGTCGCGTCTGGCATGTAACATTCACATAGTTTTATTAATGTAGTTTTGGCTACGAATTAAGAGCTCACTAAATAAAAAAATAAAATATAAATGAATACGAAATAATGAAATTTAAATTATGAATTATTATTTAAATTTCAAATGCACAATTTCTAAATGCTCTATTTCAGTGATCCAAGTTATGACGGTCGTAATCCAGGTCCACAGAGATGTACTGACTAACTTCTCCAGAAATTTCCTCGAGAATGGTCATGTTGATCAAATGCACATAAGTGGTAGTGTTTTGATAGTAGATGGTCAGGTTTTATAAGGACGTATGAAAGCCGGTTGCTTTTATAGCCTTTTTGTGCTAGAATTACTCTCTTAAATTAGTCTTTTAGAGCCTTCAACAGGATTATCTAAAACAAATAGTTATAGACTTTTTCTGGAGCTTTCGACCTAATTAGAGCTTCATGAGGCGTCAAAGACAATATGCATAACAAAAACAGTGACGTATTCTCATTATCAACTTTTATGACGTAATACCCGGATCATAGCATATCCTTCTATGGTCGTGCGATTTCAAGTTAAAGAAACGAACCGCAAATACAAATTTGCTTTTCTCTATGACCCCAAAAGAAGTTTTCTGTTTCCTGGACTAAACATAAACTGCAATTTTAAGATATGGATCCGAACTATTCTGTGGAGTCGTTAGCATCAAGTCTGAAGAGAGATGGACGATGCAGTAGCAAAAAAAAAACAAATCCAAAACACTCAAAACTTGGACTTTTTTTCCTCGTTGAATTGTATAAATGATTGATAAACAATCTGAAGCTATCACGTTTGAAAAACAAAAACATCCGCAATGGTACTCAATCAAGACAGTCCATTATATCTTATGCCTGTATGGATTCAAAAATTTGATCTCTGTAAAACCACCCAAAACAAATGTAGGATGAAATAATATCTAGAATATAAATATGAAACGACTAATCGTGTTGCTAATACCAATGACCCGAGAGCGTCGCCACGTGTCCAACTTCAGTTACGCTACAAATTAATGTTAATTTATTATATTAACTTGTTTACATATAATGTGTATACAGGGTGTCAGTAGTCGAAGTCTGTTAGAGCAATCGAGACGAATTGAGTCGAATCGAGTGAGATTTCATACGCCCGTATATTTTTGTTTCCACACATGCTAGAATTTTTTTTGACTGGCGTACGAAAAGTCACTCTATTCAAATCGATTCGACTCAATCGGTCTTACAGACAAAAAATGCACGATTTGTCCTAAAAATATATTGAAAAAGTTGGTTGACAAAATGTGTAGGTGTAATGCTATTTAACAATTGTTGATTGATGTAATTCATACTGCAGACATACATACATATATTTTAATATGATACTACTTAAATAAATATTTTATTAAAATATCTCTAAATAATATTCATAGAAAATACAAGAAAAATATGTCTTTATATTTATAAAAACAAAGTTCAATATAATATTTTGTTGGCAGTCTAAAGCTCGCCCATCAATGGTTGGAT